>PNEQ01135045.1:0-28131 GCA_003012365.1 Medauroidea extradentata
TATTAATGGCAACAACCCCCCTCCAGCCTTAAATACGGGTCCGGAGCCCAGCTAAAACAGTTACACGCACCCCGCCGCCGTTCCAATGATTTGAAACTAGACTGTCGGGGTGCATTTGATTTTACAAACACCCAGCGAGTTATGGAAGCTTCGGCTTTCGGTCTCGCGACAGCACGGCCTCGGATGGCACATGAGGAAAATCTAATCAGTCTCCTCATCAGTCGCACTCGTGTTCCTGAACCCTGTGTGTCTACCTGATGACGGGAACAGATTCCAGTTCCCGAAACGTCGTTTATACTGACTGTTTGGGGAAAACTACTGTGTTTTGTTTCGTCTCATCATTTGTGTCGTTTGTTGTTTTTCTGGTTGTGCCCGACATATTTGTGTTTTGTTTAGTCTCATCGTTGTTTTGTTGTATTTCTGTTTGTGTTTTTTGTCTCGTCTCATCGTTGTGTCGCATGTCAACTTAGCTATTTTTAATATTCTTGTTATTTCTTTATTTTCTGTTTGTTCCTTGTTTTTATCTGACCAGATTCCAGTTTTGGAATTTCATGTTGTGCATGTATCCTGATGACTAAAGCATACTCTGCTTATTTATGTTTTCTTGTATTATTATTATTATTTTTTTTTTAGTTTCCTTTTGACAGTCATATATTTCGCAATGGAGTATGTCCAAGTAAATAAATCCAGTCATGCACTCCCATTGCACATATCTTTAAAGATCATATTGTTTTTCTATGAAAATTTTGTGAGAAAATAATGCTCCTTATCTTATATTGTAAAAGTTAACCAGACTCTGACGAATTATAATTTTTCCCACTTCACATTAAGCGATATTCAAGCATAAACAGACTGTAATTTCGTCAACGCAATTGAGAGGTTGCCACAAAATTTTCATCCATAAAAGTCAAACGGTTTCCTTGCAAATCTCTCTCTTTTTTTTCTAATTTTACTCTAAACTGTATAACAGATGTTAAGGTACGTTTTTACAATTGTATTTTGTGTATTCTATAAACAACATTGTACATTGTTTAGCAGACACTGCGTGGTTCTGAATTTAATCCAGGACATATGCTACCGTATTGATTTAAAGTCGGATAATTTAATTTTTGTAATTAGATTTTTTTGTAAATACACAGTTTATTTGCACAGATGTATTTATTTCAGACTTCTTGGCTAGTTGCGTTCATCGCATGACTGCTGCACATGTAATCGGACATAAATATTTCGAAATATAGGCATGCACAGCGCAGCTCAAATTTTGCGCTGCACTTCTCGATAGCGATATATAATAAGTTTTCATCTCCATCCACACCTCACATTCTCAAGAGTGCTTAAGGCTTCGCTGTGAAATATTTGTCAATAGCCAAAGTTATATACGATTGAGAAGACTCAAGAATATTGATATGAGTAAATTTGATACCATACATTTACGGCAAACTAGTAATAAAATAAGCTATTTATGGTCAAGTGAGAATGTTTTGAGTCCCTCCTAACAGCCAATAAAAGACTATAAATTGTCATTTCAAAATGCTAACATTTGTTAAGTAAGAAAATGAATACACTGTTTTTAATAGTCTCAATATATTTTAAGTAATGAGAACGGAAGGACGGAAATTATTGAACAGAAAATTGAGTAAGGCATTAAAAGGGTTCACCTTACCTCAAACAGCCTACATTTTAACTGCTATTGTGCAATCTGGCTAGGTAGTCACGCGCCATTAAGCGCATCAGTATTACCACTGAATAAATAATGCTACGTCAGAAGCGGCTTTCGGAGCGTAGAGGAATATAAACAATGCCACGGCGATTCGAGTCATAGGCTCATGTAACCAGTTGCGCTAAATTAATTCGATACTTAGAACTGGTAAACGTGACGATAGGAGGCTCAATACCAGATAATTACCAGTTCTGTCAGGTGCAACATTAGGCAGTTTTTTTAATCTTTGTTATTGTACCAGCTCTCGGAGGAGTAAACAAAAACACGTGGAATTTCAGACCTTGATTTAAACAATCGTTTCTATTTCAAGAAATACTGTAATATGTTTGCTTCTTAATTATATATTTAGAAACTGCAAATGTGACGTTATAGGCCGTTCGCAATAAACTGAGCATTTTTGAAGACCAACTTGTCTAGAATAATAATTTAAAAAAATATTCTAGAATAATAATTTTAAAAAATATTAATTGTAACCTCAAACGTCACAATGCATAATCTGCACATCACGCGAATCCTGGGCAAAATTGGAAGCTAAAATGTATGTGGCAAAATGTTGTACATGTTACGCGCACAATGTGGCAACACTGTACGGAAAAATTCCCCTCATTCACACCATGTCCAGATATTACTTTACGTATGTTACGTCGAGTAAACGTAGAATCATGTTTAGGCAGCCTGGGATTTTAACCTGCACACATAATATGCAGGTCAGAACATTATTAGGCAGTAATCTATCTGGAGCGCAATAGCAGACTAAGTACAGTGTTAAGTTGCCATGTTGTGCATATAAAATGTCATCGTTCAAAATTTTGCCACTAATATTTTCGTCTCCAATTGAGCCCAGGACTAGCATGCTGTATTTATTATGCGTTTGTTCTTCTGAACATTCCCCTCTTCTCCCTCCCTCAATCTCTCTCATATACATATATAATAACGTTTTTTATATCTTGTGATCAAGCATTTTCATTAAACTACTTTTGGTTACATATAAGGAAAACCAGAAAATATGGCAGCAAACTACTCATATTACAGAAAACCTCTTCTAGAAACTAGCGTGAAATACGAGAGTTAAATGTGGAAGTGGTGGAGAAGGAGTAAAATATGTTAGCAAGGGTCTGCGGGAAGTTATTACAATAAGGCGTAAATGCCTCGGTGGGCGGAGACACGGACCGTTTGGCAGAGGCAACCCCAGCCGCTCACAGCCGTCGTGTCGCCCGGGACCTCGTCAACGAGCCCCGCGCTGTGCTGGAGGCGAGCCAACGGCCGCACAGTTATGGACGCACGCAGGCGGCGTAAACTGCCTTTGTCTGGGCGAGGCGTCTTCCTGACCTTTATGCCTTAACTTGTGCGCCAACTCTCTATGAGCGTCTGTGCTGCCGTGGAGAAAGGAAACCAGAGCGAGACGTCTGACTCGTGTTGACCAGTTAAGAGGGCGTGGTACATATTTCACGTTAAAAACATTAATTTGTAACTGTAGGTTTCTTGAAGCTAATTTGCGAAAATTAAACAATAGCAAACCTAGACAATAGTTAGAAAGTATGATGTATCGCGAAAATTATTCCTGCCAGCATAACCTTGAAAACGCTATAGTTTCTGCCTGGGTGATACACACCTGACACAACGTAGCTATCTGCAGACTAATAACATACATAAAATACAACAGCGGGATTCTTACTGGCTCAGTCAAATAAGGTAACAGCTCCACGTACAAGCGAAAGCCAGTAATTTTTTTTTTGTGGTGAACGTACGTTGAAACCTAGCAAACAGTCAAGTTTTCCCGCGGTAAATCACCTTATCTAATTGTAGTTTCAGCCAACGTTTTAAACAAAATAGTTTACAATGTTACGAACTTCTGAGGCACAATTTCTGACGCCGGAACCTAGTGCATTTAACTGCGGCGCAAGAGAAGTGTCGCACATAACGTAGCGACGTGTTGAAACATTTCTCTTGGTTAGTTTGTGCTGCTGCAAATATTACGTTGGTCAGTAGTTTCCGAGTAAAGTCATTTAAAACGTAAAAATTTTGTTTGCTGAACGATCCCGATTAGACGGTGTCCTTCACAAGCCATGCCGGTGGTTTCTATCTGGTTGTACAAACGGAGATACATATAGGATGTGTGCGAATGAAATGTAAACACCAATTTTGTTCAGCCATTTCATGAGGAAGCAATGACACTCGTAAAATCTAATTCTAAAATTAATTTACTACCAAATATAAAAACTATTTGTTACTAAGCACAGAATCAAATGTTAGTGTTTGTTTAGCAATAAACATAAAAAAATATTCGTTGGTTGGTAACATTTACCTGCATAGTGTATACATAGGTTGCTCCGCTTTATTTTCTTGAAATTCTAAATTACGAAATTGTAAGCGATTTAGTGCAAAGTAAATAAAAAAATGATAGACATACACAGATCAAATGCTTCTTGAATTCGTAGCAACATTTCCATTAATAAATAACTCTGAAGTTGGAAAATTAGTTCGTCTTTAACCAGTATTTGTTCGGCTACTTTTACTTCGAATTTATCATGATATAATACAAACCCTTTAATTAATTCATATTAATCTTCATTATCATGTACTGGTATAGTTAACATTCAGTGTAAGATAAGGATCAAGACTGAAATTATATGCAACTTTGAAAAAATAATTACAAAACAGAAACAAAATCCTATAGCAGCCCCATGTTTAATGTATGTTGCTCCTTTTTGTCACACTTATGTATGAATTAATGAAATGCATCTCAAAAGTTGAATTTGTTTTGCAAGGGAAGAACCATTTCGACATTATAATATTTTGCAGGCTACAAAATTCTAATAACTACCCTAGTAATTTCTTAACTAGACATGTCGCTCGTATTTTTTGCACTTTTATAACTATAATAATCGATTAACTGTATCCTCAAATATAGTTACCTAATTGTGCAAGGAAAGAAACTTTTTTCTGATCTCTTAAATAGTAAACTTTTTTTGTGGTGGCTCGGCACTCGTATTTTCACAAAGGAGAACGGTACTAAGTTGGTCTGTGCAGTTGGCACTCATCCTGTATAACCGACGTGCAGCCACCGGACACCGACTGTGATTAATGGCGCATTATCAGGTAGGGACCAGCTCCCTCTGTGCTCTTCTCCCTGGAAGGGTGGGCCAATTACGCTAATGACCGGAAACCTGCAATTGTTCCAGCCCTTTGTCAGTATATCAACGCTCGTACCAGACACATCAATATCATCGCAACATGCCAGATTTGCTCTTCGTGATGTCTCGTTATTAGCCAAACTGCTTGTTACTTCTCTATCTAGCCTGCATTTCCGCTCCAGTTCAATTCGTGACGTCTGTGTTGAAGCCCTATAAATCGACTACGGTGCCTCGGGGGGAGGGGACGATTTAATTTTATCCAGGGGTTTCATACAAAAATTAAGTTATTAATTGTATCATAAAAGATTAACTTGACTGTCTTAAAAAAAACTTAACTGCCGCTTTTTCGTAAATAATGATTTAATCTTTTAACGGCATGATACGTTCGCTTGTGGTGCAGTTATTACACGTAAAATTTTTAAAATTATAATTACGTTTTTGTTCAATTTTGTCTATACCTTTATCTTGATTTGTGGTAATTTACTCCTTATTGTGCACTTAATAGGCACTTTTCTGTATGGGTTTCGTTTATTATTCAAAACAGTTTTTTTTGTCATAATTGTTCCTTAATACGTAATTATATTGAAACTCAGTGGGCACTGGAAAAAAGTCCAATGTGATATTTAGAAACCTTTAAAAATATATATGTGGTCTATCCCATAAAAAGTAGTATTTTACTGGTCAATGCAACTTTTTTTTTTACTTCAGACATATCACCACAAGAATCGTTGAAAATTTGCTGTACATTTAACTACGTATTAAATGAAACTCGTATACATTAAATTATAAATGAAGATATGTTTGTCTAAACGGTTTGATTCACGATTCACAGTAATAATAAGATACACAAGAGAAGCATTTCGTTCAAAGTGTTTGACACTAAAAGCTTATGAGTCAAATTTCTTAGTATTTTATAACAATTTAAAATTAAAAATGTCTAGAAACTCGTAATTTATGCAATTAAGTTTACTTATATTGTAATGACGTTTTTGTACAAAATATGTAATGGTTGATACAATTTCATAATCGAAGGCTCAAACATTAAACAGCTACAATAAATGCGGACCACGACGTACAAATAAAATGAATCTTTGCTACGGAAATGCACACTTGAATTTAACATTTAATGTTGACATGTGAGTTATTCTTGTGAGTTATTCTAACATTTCAATCTCAGCAAAAACGGAATAAGTTAAACTCTGTAAGTTACTAAAACTGGTAGAGGCTTGCAGTGCTCCACATGTTTTACATACACAATGTTCCGAAATTCATCTAACATATTTTAGGAGGTGAATTGTTGTGAAAATTGGTAATAATTGAAGACCTCGGGAGTAAATAATGATAACCATCATTCCTGTACTTTTCAGCTTAGGTTTAATGAAGTGTGTCAAATCTGGACAAAAGTGTTACAAAAATTTATCATTTATTGTTTGGTTTAAAATTAACTACGTACGTATTTTGTTAATAAGTATTTATTTTAAATTTACGGATAGATATTTTACATCGGCAATCTTACAATGTGGGTTATAATTATTTACTCCAGAGGTCTTCAATTGTATTGCGACTTACTGCCTTAGTTGTACTAGTTAGTAAGAATAATTTCTTGCAATATATCGAAAACTGCTCTGAATAAAATTACGATTTTCTGAACAGTTTCACATGATGGCGTTTTTGATATCCTGCGAAATACTAAATGCAATATCGAATTTCAAGGATTGATTTCTCCTGTACAAATTGAGGTTGGTTATAAGTTGGAATACATGATTACTACTGTTTTATCAAGAATTCACTTCCCGAAATGTTTAGGGTGAATTTCCGAACATTAAGCATAAAATTGTTTGCCGGTATGAATACCCGGGATTCACGTTCCAAACGTTGTTCCCTTGCGTTATGTTGCGAGGTTCGCGTGACTAACTGCCATCAGTAAAAAGCACGTAAAACCGCCTGATTGTTACCTTAATGCTCTGCGTTTGTGTTTGCATGTATCTTTCTGTCCCACTTTGTCTTTGTTTTAGAGAGGTACAGGAATGGAGTTTAGTCTTGAAGCCAAAGAAAGCCTTTCTTCAACTTCGAAGTAGTAGTAATGCAGCATTGACTTTTTTTAACTGTACATTTTGTAGTTGTATGAGGGACTTAGATTTATAGTGGTGTAAGCCAGTTGAAAGAGTTTCCCATTAAACAATTTTGTTGTAATCTCATGTAAAATGCAGCACATTCTTGCAATATGCAAATGGAATTCAGAAATTCAGTTAAGAGTGACATATTTGTTACAGAATATTCTTTAGGAAAAGGTGAATAATATGAATTAAAAACGACGATACTAAATGACTGAGACTTACACCACTATTAATCTCAGCCCCTCACATTTTGCGTACTTACAAAGTTATGATAATTGTACTATTTTTTTTTTTTTTCATTATTTATTTATGGGAAGTACAACGTCGTTCGTTAGTAAATACAGGTCAGAAGATTCTTTCAAATAGTATACAAAAACATGGTGTGATTTTCAAAGTTTTTTTTCCCCGAATTTCGGGAAAAAACCGTTCAAAGAGGGAGGGAAAAATATTTCCAGTGGATCCATTTGAACGTGTTTGTATAATAAAGCAAGTTCAGATTTTATTACATAAATAAGTTCACTATGGAGTGGTAAGTGAGCCGAAGGCTACCCTGAGAGGCAGACGTTCTACCTTGTAGCTCGTAGGAGTCCGCCGTTTCTCGAGATGTGAAATAAGCTACAGTGGGGTAGGTGGAAGAATGCAGAGGAGTGGACACGGGAGTGTCCTGAAAAAACCGGCAGGCCAACGGCATGTTTCCCACATGCGAAAAATCTGGAACCAGTCCAGCAGAGTATCGAACCTGAATCGCCATGGTGGTAGACATGTGGTTTGACCACTACACCGCCACTATTGCACATAATATTTAAATATAATTAATCGGGACACACAATAATTTAGTTAACTAAGTGCCTACCAGAACACATCAGTGATGTGGTGCGTATAGAAGCGAGGTTACGATATATAGGGCGGATAAAAAACAAGGAAAATGTTATGTTCTCCACAATATCATTAAGTGCACGGTTCACCACAGTTTCCAACCTCTTTTTTTATTTTTATATTTGTACCAGATATTTTTTTTCTTATTTTAGACACAAATTGTGACTAAATATTCCTTTTAGAAAATTGTTGTACCTCTCATAGTTTTTGCATAATGAGTCGTAAACGTCAAAATTTCGACTTTACGGTTTCAAGCACGCCACTAAAACCAACCGACATACCAAACCGAAAAAATTCACAATATATAACAATGTTATAGGCTACGATTTGAACTATATGAAGTAAAATATAAATAAATTTTTGTATTTTTAAACAATTTTAAATGTTGAAATTTTCATTTCAAATTTCAAAACTTTTTATTAAATACAAAAATATTTTATTTTTTGTTTTTATATGTGTCATTTCATAGCCTACAACATTGTTATACACTGTGGATTTTTTCTGTTTGGTGTTACAGTTGGTTTTAGTGGCGTACATAAAACCGTAAAATGCAAATTTTGAAGTTTACGACTCATTACGAGAAAACTAAGAGAGCTACGACAATTTTCTGAGGAAGATTTAGTCACTAATTATGTCTAAAATAAGAAAAAATATCTGGTACAAATTAAAAATAAAAAAAGACGTTGAAAACTGAGGTGAACCGCGCCTTTAAGTGGCGTGGCGTGGTTGTGTTCCATAGGCCATAGCGTAACATATTAGCTCCAACGCGTTGCAAATTCGTACCATGCCACTTGCACGCTACTGGCTGTGGAGTGTGTGCTAGTCTAGAGGTTCCATAGACAACTTAGTGCTGTGTACAACGTTAGAAAGAAAATGTTTCTTCTTATTGAAGAGTTTGGCACAGGGAAAAATTATGCCGCTAGTTTCGCTACTATCGCTAACGGACAAGAAAAATACTAAATTGTATGAAAATTAAATTTAAATATGTTTAAAAATGACAGGCGTCATTTAACATAATTTTAAAGTGGAAATAAGCCAATTATACGTTTTAAATCATCAACTTTACGCAAATTATAATCGAGTAAAGCTCTGTGATTAGTCAGTTTACACTCCTTACCGGTACCAGCGCTCAAGCGGCAGAAATATTCCCTGTGTCAAACTTTTACCGTTGATATTTCTAACCCATAGTAGAATTAATCTTAGTATAGTTATTGCTTAGCACCGCACACCTTGGAACACTTCACGCTACGCCACTGCTATTCTTTCACAGGACGTACTGGTTGGCGCAGTAGCTAGGGCACTCGACTTCCACCAGGGCGATCCGGGTTATATTCCAGGATTTTCGCATGTGGGAATTGTGCCGGACGATGCCGCTGGTCGCGGTGTGTTTTCTCGGGGATCTCCAGTTTTCTCTGCTCCTTCATTCCGGCGCCGCTTCACACTCACCACATGTCACCCTTCATCAACGCTCAAGACCTAGATGTTAACTGCTGACCAAAATCTCTTCACTTCACTTCTTGCACAACCACTAAACGTAAAGGCTGTTCCTGAACTACAGCTACAAACGCTGCGAGGTGATTAATTATCCAAAAATGGATAGAATACATTATACAAACAATGTAGTACAGTAACTCATAATGGAGACATCCATCCTTAAAAATTGGCATTCAAAATGATTGAAGCTTAGAATAGTAAAACATACTATAGATTAAAGTAAACTTATGTGAACGATGATGTTACTTTACGTAGACCTTAAGCAACTGCACAACCGTGGAGTACTAACATTACCTACATTGCGAAAAAAAGGTTATGGTATGTTTTTATCACTCTAAGGTGTGTGTAAGTAACCCTTGGAAATTTTTATTATTTTAAGAGAAATCATGCTCATAATAAACGCAGAATACACGTTAGATGCATAGAACTTTCAATACAGACTGCTTTTGCGAGAAAATCTTGAAGCGGCACTTGGTTGTCTGCCAAATGCGCAAGCATATTTGCTAGACTGGTCGTACAACTCACGGTTCACGTAAGTAAAATCATCATTCATATATTTTTTCTTTAAAATCTAGTAGTTTTTACTATCTTCAGTTAAAATAATTTTAAATGCTGATTTTTAGGTGTGAATATCTCTATTTAGAGTAACTGCAAGACATTGTTCGTATAATGTTTATTTACCTTTTTCTATAGGGAATCACCTCACAGCGTCCAGACCTGTCGTTCAAGAATATTCCGTATTTCAGTAGTCTTTATAGTGTAATAATTTAACTATTTTTGCAATCAGGTATGATATTCGTGGTATAGGCTAACAGAATTCTTGAACGTTTGGCAACATTGTGGTAATATCGATCACCTTCCCGAACTCCTGTCGGTCTGGGAGTAATGAGACGGTATTTCCCTTTCCGTTGGTATCCAGTAGAGTGTTGCTACAGTTTCCTGACTTCACTGCCGGCAGCGATGTGCGAGATCGTGCAACCAATAGCCTGGTTGGAAGATAAATCCATAGCAAGTTCGTGCAGTAGAATTTGCATGGGACAGGGGCTGAACGATGTAGGAAAACCATCGTTGAGTTTAGCGAATTTAGATGCGAGTCAGACATGCAATTTCTTTCTCAAAGGTTTCTTGACACGTTTTCTAGACAGTACCCGTGGGAGTGCCAGGCAACGGGGAGGGGTACGAGGGGAAATAAGCCGCCCTTTTATAAGGAATATTATAAAAAATTATCTAATAAAATACTAATAGTCCTACAAGTGGTATATTCAAAGTTTATGCAACTAAAATATTTGTATAATTTTGAAACTCGATTTAAAAATGTTCCCGAGGGAGGACCACGGCCTCTCCTCTCTCAGATTTAAAAAGATAATCGGCGTATCGGCCACTGAACATACTTGTCCCCCAAAGATAAACTGTTCAGCACGTCAGTGATAGTAGCCTACCTATAACTTCAAGAAATAATCATTTTAACGAGTTTTGATAGTTCTCTGAGTATTTAGTATGTAAAGCTGTGGTTCTTTCTTATTTAACATTTTTGAATTTTTTATTTATAATAAACCTTTTTGGCCTATTTGAGGAGTTTTTTCTGGTGTAATTTATATTTTACGTCTCCAATTATGTCAGAAATTAAAAACTTAACCCTGAAATGATTTAAAAAATATACTACGTTCCATTCTTTTCAGTCAATGTAAGAGAATCTAACAACTTTCTTGCTATTGAAGGTCGGTCATGTATGATATCTACAATGTTTCAAACGTCTCGGTTAGCAAAAATTGATAACGTATCTGCCATTTATTTTGAATGATAACTGTAAATAAAAATAATTACATAAAATAGAGCTGTAGTAGACTGTATTTCATCAATAATAATAAACAATAATATCTTTCTTCCAAAGAAGAATCAAAACAAAAACAACATACACTTTGAGTTTAGATAATGTGAAATTAACATCGATATGTACAGGCGTACCAACAATTATATTGATGATTTTACAGTCCTTAAACCTTCTGTATTACGACTTACAGGTTTGCAGAGTTACATATTTTGAATATTTTATTATTATTATAGTTCTTGTTTTTTTACTATCGGGTTGAAAACAGTGAACGAGGTTGCTTTTACAGGAATGTATCAAAATTATATTATTACTATAAGAAAACAGAATAAGTTTTAAGTATTTGCGTTACGAATAACACACACAGAATGCAAAACAAAATACAACGTAAACATACACGTTTTGAAAAATGATAACGAAGGTTGCTGCTTCTCGGACCAAGCTAGTAAAAAGCATTTTATGCCAACCAACACGTAATAGCATATACTCATGCTGGGAGAAGGAAGGGAAACATTTTGAAAGCCACGTAACATTTATATTTGACTTATTTTTAGTAACACAATTTAATCCCGTCACATAATTGGGTTACAATTTTCAAAATCTTTTTATAATTTCTTCTAGTTTTGAAAGAAAACTCTACTTTCTTATTATTGCAAGCACACAATTGCTTAGCGGTGTAACGGAATAACGTTTAGTAAGGAATGACGACAAAGTGATAGTAGTTGCTAACCATTTTGTCCTGTAATTCGTTTTATAAAGAAATTGAAAAAATGTTAAAAACTCGCAATTCATTGCAGTCGGCTATATCATGAGAACAGAAATTAAAGAAAACTTCTCAAAATCGATTAATGGCCATACCTATTTGACGAATATACAGTAGGTAATATAGCAGGTAATGTAAAAAATTTTAGGCACAATTTTAGTTTGGTTTTCATTTACTTAACATGCATTGCGAGTAATATAATCAGTGACTGTAAATAACGGTCATAATCATTATTTGTGTCACTACACGAGCACAAAAAAAAAATTCCTATTGAAACAAAATAAATATCGAAGCTGCAATGCATGAGAATAAAGTTGTATACCTCGGCAAAATTTGAAACCGGTAAACCTGAAATGACAAACGAGCTGTAAAATATTTTACAAAAAAAAAATATGTGTAATTCGATAAATTTGGATTTCGTAAAGTTTTTTCGCTAGTTCTCTCTGACGCAGAGTCCCCGTTCGGAAAACCAAACCTAGCCAAACAGTCAATAACTGAACATTTAATCAAAGATTAATATCGATATCAGTAAATATAAGTATTTTAGAATAAATCGCCTTACGTACATATATATGATCCCACTATAATTTTTAATAACTACCCAAACCCTTTTACCTTACTTATTTATATAACGACACTTCTGCTGTGATAAAATACCGCAGCTGATTTTGTCGGGTATGTTTGTTGATTGCAAACTAAGTAATTTCAATAGTTTTATGATGACATGCAAAACATTCAGTATCAGGTTTTCAATAATTTTATATATACTTTAATTTTTTTTAAAACCAAACAAATACGTTGAAGCGCCCTTAGTAAAGTAATAATTACTGGTATTATTGCAAATAAACTCCTACAAAAATCAGCTGAGGTACGTCACCAGTGACCCGTAAGAAACCTAACTAGGAGAAGACGCCAGAGAACTGCTTCGACAATTGCGTCTGGTTAGAAGCCGTTTAGAAGTACTCGAGTTGCGTTTCTTAATAGACGCGAGTGCGCAAGAAGAAATAGCAAGTAAGGCAAACAAGGCCGAGGAGGAGACACATAGACAAAACAAGACAGGACAGAACACAGACGTCACAGTAGGAGGAGCCAAAATAGCGACGCTGTGGTCCTACGATGACCTCAGCGAGAAGGGCTTCTTCAACATTTTTTACACGGCGCAAGCAAGATACGTTGATACCAATGCGAGGTGGTGGCCTCTAACTGAACATCATGCTAGTACTTTACGTGCATAGTGGATCTCGACCGAAATCACGATATATAAGGGGTTATAAGTTTCGGTGCGAGGACCCGCAACTCTTAACGGAAGAAAGGATTCAATTGGTTGTTATGTGTTGACAACGTAAACAACTGTATGCTGACGAGTGAATCATAATAGAGCTGTGCGATGAGAAATTTGGCAAGTCAGAAGTCAGTAACACATATTTTATCTCGTAGTACGTACCGAGAAGCTGAACTAGCATAGGGCATTCAGAAAATATTGTAGCCGACTGCTATTTTTATCTTGTTAGGGTTGACTTGAAAACGAAATGTGAAATTGTTGTTACGTTAATGACTATTTATATCGACCGAGTTCATATGTAATGATACATCTTGGTGAGACATATATGCGAGAGTTATTTCGGACTGCTATTTTTTAATTTACTTACAAGTATGAAATTCCGGATGAGACTTTTTGCAAATTTAGGTTTTCAGAAAAATATTAAGGCATTTTTATAAGTATTCGTGGAAGAGACTCAAGACTCTACACTCTTTGCAGTATATGTACAGGTACTGAATTATTTGTAACACAGGAATTTTATCAAACTCGCGCCCCAGATTCATTGCCGACTTTATACTCGTATGTAAGCTGGAATTGCAGGCTCCATTTCAACCCAATGTGGTTTCCATCATTCGAGGGTATTGGCGATTTAGGATTCGATTTTAACTATGGAATACAATTTTTTTTCGTGATTGTCATACCACGTTCGATTTTGCTGTAGCGAAGTAGATATATTTGGTAATCGAAGTCTTGATGTCTGAAGGAAATCACGTGAGGTGAGTATGGTGTAACGACTGAGTTCAAAGGCGGAGGTACCTAGAGTACCACGAGAAAACCCGCCGGCTAAAGGACTCTTGCACCACAGTATTCACATATAACTGTAGCGAAGCAAGTGGGTTTTGGATATTTATATTTGCATTCAGTCGCTCGATGTTAAGATGTAAGTTACTACTTCTATCAGTGTCCGCGTACTCAAGGCTGTAAGCATATGCGTGTGAAATACATGAAAGTTTTAAGGAAAATATGCAAGAAATAAGTGTGTTATAGAAGCCTGTATTTGTTGGTTGAACGAAAACTACCTAAATTGACAATTTTTTAACGAGATGGCCTGACGACGCTTTATGGATGATGACACAAAATTGTAGCTTTACAGTAGAAGCAAAATAGCGGTCTTCGAATGATCGAAGCAATTACTTTGGGAATCTTCCTTCAGAATCAAATTAGGACGCAAATGAATCTTACAAACGACATGAATACAGACATTCTCAAACGAAAGCAGATTCCGGGAACTAAATATGAAATGTTTGCGGAACGCACGCAGCTATAATCACAAAGCCTTTCCTAGTAATTCACAAACGTTTTAAACGGAAACCATCAAAGCGGAGGCAGCTGAAATGGAGTTCTTCAATTTGTGTCTTCTGACGAACAGAACACAATCACGAACACAAACTATGTACGTACCAAACTACAGGCGATTTTCATCAGAAAAAAATGTCTCGTCGGATGTGTGGTGGCGTGTATCAAACATATCGCATGCTCTTAAATTGTTACAATCAAATTAGTTCACAGTAACGTAGACTTATTACATTCCGAGACTCTGAGAAGAGTTTAAAGTATTCGTTTTGTTTCAGTGCTAGATAATAATTTAATGGACGATCAATATATATTCTCTTGCTAAATAATATATCTTTATATATAATTATAAAAACTAACCTTTTTACGTATGGACGGATTATCGCATGTTGGAATCGTGCTAGTAGATTACATTGGTCAACGGGTTTTATCGAAGATCTCCCGTTTTCTCCGTCCCTTCATTCAGGCGCTGCTCCAAACTCTCAGTATATTATCGCCCTTCACCAGTGCTAAAGTATAATTTGCTTATTTACGTACGTTTTTTCTGGTTTGAATTGTAAGATCGATAATATGTATTTAATGGGGATCAGTACCTGCCATCTTTGAATTCTCAAATTTTCGCTGTAATTTTCATACAGTGAGCTATATTACAATTTCGCTTCTGACATGGCGCAGATATTACTTTCTTAAGCATTACCAAATTGTCACACCTTAACTTCCTTTCTTAGTTTGACTAGTAACCTCCCAAAAGAAGAAAGTATATATTCTACGAATGGTCTCAGTTATAGTATTAGCAATAGTAGTCAAGTAGTGTCAACTGTACACAATTTAAGAAATTATTACCTCTGCCTTGTTGAAGCATAAAATATTATATCACATTTGTAGACCAAATTAAATGCAGAAGTTCCGTTATTCCAACATGGTTCGTACTGATCACCCTTAACTGCTTAACCAAATGCAAGATGTGCTGAGAGTTAAAAAAGGCTCAGTTTTTCTCTCCGGGAAAAGATATTTGCATTTTAAAGAGTCTATTCATTTTAAGAAAACAGCCATATGTAATCAACAAATGAGAACATAGTCTATAAAAATAATAAACGTAATTGTAACATATCCATTAAACGTAGAACTTTGCATATTTCTGAAAGTCACGGTATCTTCACAGTTACACTTCTCATGTAGCTGCGTAATTTATTCTATCTGCCTGTGTATTTCCTATAACACGTTGACGTGAACACCATAATGCACGTAATGAGCTATACAGTTCATTCCACAAACGTATGCTTATTAACATATACAGTATAATAAACTTTCTGAAGTTACACGTTAAAGAAAGTGCACCAGCCCGCGGAATAGACTACAGCTACGCAGCGATGCTTAAACCCATTTTTGCTTTTAAGTGATAAATACCAAACATGACAGCCAACTGAAGCGTTACACACTGAAATTTCTAGGAAATATTTGTTCGAATTCCTGATTCACAATTGAGACACTAGGCCAACACAAGCTATTTAACTTTTAATCTGAGAATATTTTGAAAAAGTTGAGTATCGAAGTGAATATCGATGGTGAAGAATCAAAACCTTCTGTGTCAACTTTCAGCGTTTTTTTTTTTTTAATGTTTACGCACGGAAAATTTGACGAAGTATGTTTGACATAGTGAACATAGTAAGTAAATTTTTAACTAAATATGTTATAACAAGATTACAGCTGTGGATGTGCTCCATACAAAATAAAGTTTTTTTTCTCTTTCCTGTGAAGTTAAAAAATTTTGACATAGAAGGTTTTCATTCTTCACCATCGATATGTAAAACCGTATCACAACCCAAACAATAAAAGTAGACCTAACATGTCGTGTGAGGTACTATTAACAACCAAAAAATAACCCGTAAAAAAAGCAGCGTGTTTATGCTGTAGGGTTATTCATGGTAAAGCCAGCATTTTTAAAGTCCTTCACCACTGACGCATTAATGACCATATTTTATTGTAGCCTTTGAACATAAATTTCGAGACTAATGATGTGAATGCATAAATTTTAATAGACACGGGGAGATGTTTACACTTACCCGTGAACAAGAGATATTATTTTTTGTAACGTTTAAGTAGGGAAAGGAAAAATTCACTAGTTCAAAGCCCTACATGTTAGAATCAACAGTGTTATGCATACACATGCTCTTATATTCGTCCATTGTATGTTATTCCAGTGATTAGCAGTTGCTAGACAAATGGTCGGGGCTTGAGTATACACAGGTCCGTGTGTGGATTCGAACGTACGGGTTATTCCATTTTTCCTTACCCTACGTATAAGTTAACGGAATCTAAATAAAAGTGCCTAGTTTACCGTGAACGTCCTATAGTATAACAAAGTACTGTACATTACATACGAGTCACTTTGCCTCAAAGAATTCCGCCAATCTTCCATTTCCCTCATCTCGTGGAATGTGTTGACCTACAAGAAACCACACACCGCTGAATGTAACGCCGGTCTATTTACGAGTATTAAGAAATACTTCCAATTAAATCATCTGCGCCTATGAAAACAAGCACCGCCGGAGTATTTCAGGCCACGTTGCTTAGCTTTAGGAGCGGATGACAGCTACGAGGCAGGCCGTCCTGTTTTCCTAGCTGGGCAAAGTTTGTCGCCACTCCATGTGGCACGGCCTGGCAACACTGTCGGCCATGTAGTTCAGACCTGACTATGAACGGTCGTTGATAACCATTTCGTTGGTGGAGGTTACGAACAAATACGCTGTTAGTCTATAGCCTCCGTAGCGTAGTTGGCAAGTCGTCGGTATGCGGTGTGGGAGGTCCTGGGTTCGAATCCTGGCTCGTGCATAAAGCTGGATTCACAACCACTACTTAGCGTACGCACGTACGTACGTGTAAAAGTAGAAACACCGATTGTGCATGCTAGCATTCACATCCTCGCGTAGCGTGCGTATGTACGTAGTAGAGTTGAACAATTTTCTACTTCGTACGTATATACGCTAAGTGCTGGTTGTGAACGTAGCATGTGCGAACTTAAGAATCAATTAAATATTTATTTATCTTGAAAAATAATTTATTTTGTTGTCATAAATTATTTAATTCGCTGCGAAAAGTAAAATAAATTACGATCATCTATTACCGACATTTGGTTATGACACAATCAATTTCTGCGCATGTCTAGATTAAATATTGTAGTGAATCCAATCTCTAACACTTAGCATACGTGCTTGTGTTCGTACGTACGTTAAGCGTGGTTGTCCCTTCACTTAAATTCACCCTCATCGGCTCTTAAGACATCGTTGTTAAAGGGTCGTAAAACCCTCTCACCTAAGATTCTTCAAGTTCGGTTAGAGCTAGAACAGTGACAGACAAGGCGTAATTGTCATGGTAAGTACAGAGCTCCATAAACAGTTATTATAATATAGAACATTTTTTTCATTAGAGTGATATTACTTTTAGTGGGATTTACGTTTGTGACGAGTCACGGATACACTGCTAAAATATCAAAGCCTGTAAAGGTGAAACTAAATATGGAGAGAAGCGCTTCCGTGTGTGTGAATATTTATGAATGTGTACTTTTTTTCAACTGTAAAAGCAATACGAATGTGAAACAACTTTGGCATAAACAGAGCTGCTTTAAAAACGTTATTTGATATGCACCCCTTTATTTATATTTCGAAAAAAAAAAAAATAATAACAGTTTTACTGTTACAAAGGTAGGCTCCAAACATACGCATACATTATACGTACATATGTTATGTAAACACACCACCTACACACAGTTTGATAGTGCTTTCGAATTATTGATCTGAGGCTGAACAAATTTGCCAACTGAAATGAATAATTAATATTTCACGATGTTTAGCCAGTAAAGTTTTTTTTTAATTGTTATTCATGTTTGCAAATTCGTGAATTTATAACTGCCAGTAAGCAGTTCAGTGAACGTGATGCCTGATGGATGATGATCCAGCACATAGAGTTTTTTAAACCAAGTTGAGTGTTTAAATTGCCTACTTCGGAAGGGAAGTAAAATCCACCTCCTGGAAACACCCGGGTTATATGAATGGCTCGCATTGTGGTATTTCTGATTTTGCTCTTGGACATGCATCGCTGTTTTAGAGTATTTGTGACTTGAGTTTGACAGACAGGATTTTAAGAACGTACGTACTTACCTGAACGGCTTCTAAACGGCGTAGTAGTGAAAATGGCCGTTGGCTATAGGGTACACTCACACCAGGTATTAAAGGTTCGTTATGTAATGCGGTTGAGAAGTTTTTAGGTTATATTTTTTTCACCTGAAACAATTAGATATCGCGGTGTATGTTTGGCATTGTTTACGTTAGTTTTCGGCAGAGATTGCTTCTTAGTAACCATGTTACAATCGATGGAGTCGCATACGAGCTGAGGTCACCATTTAGTGATGTTCAAGATAAACTTCCTTCATTTCAAAATTAAAGGTGAACGGCGCTTATCACTTTGGTAAGAAAGGGACAAGAGCCAGAAAGACTATTTGTTCCGGACATCATTTCATGTATGGTCTCTGGACGTTGCATTTTTATATAACTATGCTATCATTGTACGTGACTTGTTAACTTTAAATTTTGGATTTCTGAATTTTTATATGTATTAATGGTGACCTCTAAAACGTTAATGGCAGAGGTATTTATAGGTATCAAAAAGGACCTGTGTGTATTTTAATGTAAATGAGTTCTACGCAAATAAAACAGAAATTAATTGTTTATTATTTTCAAAATAAAAATCCAAACTAAGATAGCGACTTAGTTGTAATATGTTAAAATTTATTTACGAATGTTAAATTAACACCATTGCAATGCCGATAAAGTTTCGGAATCCACGCACTGTCTTAATAATTAAATTTTAACTATACGCCAAGAAGAATATTTTTCTAAGGCAGTGTTTTTTTAAAAATTATAATAGTGATATTGTAACTATTGAATATGACGCTGTAGTGGAAGTTCATTGGTATAAATAATAATAGTAGTATACGTCAATCAGATGATCAATAAACATATATACGTTAGTTATGAATTCTGTCATGAAACATATCTGGTTAACTTCTATATCTAGCGTTGGTGTTGCTCAGTTGCCAAAATGTTCCTAGTCACCAATGCGTCGCAGCTATTCTTAACACCTAATACTGCCGCTGCATGCCACCGAGTCGACTTACATGGCAACACTGAACCAGAGAATGCTTGAACGAGCATCACTGTATACGCATGGGTATAGTGGTGTTGTATGGCGCGCGTCTACCGGTAGCCATTAGCGTCCGTAAGAAAATAAGCTGAAATAGAATGTCAACAAAAGTTACGAACATAACTAACAAACCTATTTTTACAGTGCTGGTGAAAATAACTCAAACAGCAAAAAATCGGTAGTATTACTGTAACTTAGTTTTTGAAATGTGACGTAAACTTTTACATGTATTCGTGTCATGCTACATCACAAAATGGCGGACCCTTAACGGTATACTCTCTAACATTCAATGCTACAATGCTGAAATATTAAAAATTTTTTCAATTATTTGAATAAGTCATACGGTCCCCCAATCTCTAAATTGCTATGACTAAAAATAACACCAACGTAAACCATCTCACTATGTATTAATATGTGTACCGAGTTTAATGAAATTAGGTCCGTGTGGTCCAAAAGTTTTACGACGGGAAGGGCGTGGGAGAGAAAACACACACAGCACACACAAACAGAAGCCATCTTGTAAGTTTATTTACCCTGCAAACGAAAAGTAAGCTTATAAATTATGCACGAAAACTCACATGCATTTATCTTTTTAGCACAAACTGAAACATAACAGTAACAATAGTATAAAAAAGATACGGGTATAATAAATATGTTTTAAACTATAGACAGTGTGTGCTTAGGAATGAAATCATTCCATGAAGTGGTTGCTTTGTCTTGTAGGCGACGGATCTTATCATAAAGTTTTTTTTATATATAGGAAACTGGTGGTTGATTTATGTTAACAAACTGTTTTACACTACAGACATCACTGTACTTAGCTAACTGAACAACAACGATATCCTGTTTAAAAAAAAAATTCACATTACGAAAGGAGCCCATACAAGGTAACATGCACATTGCATTGGATCCCTATAAAGGCTGTGTGCGTATGTGCATGGTACATTATATTTGAAGCGGCGAGGGTGCCGCCGACGCATATGTTTAATGCGATATCACCCCTATGCACAAGACACTCAACTGGCGTGCAGTGGTTTACTATTATTATTTTTCTTTAAACGGTGATATAATTTTATTCAAAAGGAAGTTTGATTTATAGTACGACGCATATTTCTATATGTGTGTCTTTTATTCCTATTGATAGTTTTCCACACACCACAGTCTAAAAAAAATACTCTTCTGTCTTTTCAATCTTCCCGAATGTAGTGTTTTTAATAAGTGTGCTGAATTTTTAAACTCTACATACTGTGAAGCGTGTGTGTTTTTGTACAATGTGTGCACAATAAACAATAAGTAATTTCCTAAGCAGAGAAACAAACGCAACTTGTTGAAACAAGCTCAAGTAAAACGGCCACCTAAAATGTAATGTCATAATTTGTGTTAATAACGTGTTTGATCAATTTCGGAATAAATATTGCTTATTCTCTTTGTCTGCACATAAGTTGAAGACAGCGAGTATAATAGGATGCAAATGATGAAATGAGTGAAGAAATTAATTCCGTTGACACGATAACGCTGTGGACAAAGAACTGATTTAAATAGGCCTAATACAAAGCAAGTCCTTCAAACTAAACAAATTAATTTCGTGTGAAAATAATGCAGAGTATCTGGAGAATTACAGCGAGTTTAAAATACGCGAAAATAAGCGGAGAGAGGCCACAAGTCTAAAAACATAGAGAGTGGTAACTGAAAATAAGAATGCTGTGAATAATGAGCTAGTAAATTGTATAGCTCTTTAAACACTCACAAAGTAATTAAGAATCTGCCAACCTCACATATGTTTGTATACTTTATAGCCAACAAGTATGTATGATTTTGTTTGTCTACAAAAGAGTTTACAATCTAATAAAAGGGTTCCTTTATCTAAACTGTTAACTTTTTTTATTATTTTATAAATAATTTTATTTTTAACGGGCTATACCTTATAAGTATTAATCTAACATCAAATAAATACATATTCAAATATATAACACGTTATTTATATGCGAAACGAATAATCGTTCGTATTAATAAGTAACAACGGTAAACAGCATTAACTTTAAAATAGAGAAACAGTTTACGTGTGGTGTAACTATAAAAAAATAGAAAGTCAAATATTTTTTAAATTATATAACTTGACAAAATAACGAACAAAATTATTGTATCTGGAACACAATAATTCCTACCTCATTAATTGTTCTCAACATTTCTTTGCTAAGAAACGCACTTCATTAACGCCGGAACACGATATTGATTTTCTCTTTCACCCGAACGGATTTCGCTAACGAATGCAAATTACATTCCGTTGTTCAGCGGATTCTCCAATCACCGCGAATTGTCTTCAGGACAAGCCATGCACGAAAAAAAATAAAATAAAGATAGTTTGAAAACGATTTGCGGGCCATATAACTTTAACAGTGCATCACAATTATCTCTCCTTACGTGAATTATTGGCTGAGCGTATGTTTATAAATACATTTTAAACGACGGAATAACCTTATGTATCTTAGATATATTACAGTTGTTTTTCTTAAATAATTTTTCGTAGACTTTCCAGTCATTACATTTTTATTTATTCACTTATGTGGGTCAATGAGTACGTTAGGACTTTGAAAATTGCCAAAATAAATTTCGTAACATAAATCATTTCAGCCTGTTGAGAGTCGTTGACAAAAGTCACAACTTCCAAAAACAAAAAATAACAGTTTATTATTACTCACCGAATTCAATTTGTTTGGTAAAAAATAACTTAAGTATACTTACTATTCTAATGCTAACTTATACCGAGCTACTACTAGCAGGAGCAATGCACGAAAACTAAAGGTGTTCGGACTTGTAGATTGTATCGGTAACAGCATCTATAGTCACATTTTGTGTTGTGATGGCAAAGAAAATTATTTTAGTAGAGTGGTATTCATCGATTTTAATTAGTTATCGGTTACTTTTAAGAGTTTATAACGTTGAAACAGTTTTAAATATCTCGTTTGTGATTTTTTAAAATTTCGTTGTTATATTGAGCATCTGCAAAATAAAGTGTAGACGAAGGAAGTGTATTAGGCTTTTCTTTTTATAAGACATTCACGATAAAGTGAGTAATTTTGAGAGCATTCATCACACTAAGTAGATGTTAAAATACAATTTTACGCATCAGTTTCTGAGACAAAAAAATACAAATAGCAAAAAGAGCATTGCGACGATATTGAATCTGTATAGGTTACAAAAATGCCATCCATTTGTATTAGAAATTTCAAATATTGGATTAAAAGTTATTTAATATCAGCGAATTTTGTGCTACATATTAAACAGTCTGTTAATTTACTGAGGAAAATTGTGTCATTGACTGTGATAGTCCTTGCAGGTATTTCACAGACCCGTTTTTGCCACCAACCCATTACAGCGACTGCATTTCACACATTGTATCCAGCTTACGGTTTTCCTGCATCGTCCACAGTCTACACAACAATGTTCAAGGTCTGTATTATTGGTAGCTGGACGGCTAGTTTACGATGTTCAGGGGGTTCGTGTAAATGGAATTGACTTTAGCGTACTATAGGAAATAATAGTATTCGTGGCAATGTCGCGTAGACATTTTCTCCCTTTCTTGTGTTTGCGTGTGTTCTTTTAATCTCAGACGCCTTTATAGATGTGCTACATGACGGCACAGTACTGCGAAGAGGATAAGCAGATGGAGTCTTGTCTGTGTTCGAAATTGAAGACGACTGTGGTTTTTAAGAAGAACGTACTATAGGGTTCATGTTTAGCTTTCCTGGATGTGAGCTGTGGGAAAATCCAGAAGTTGAAATTGCATATGGGTTAAGGCGATGATCCATCATTTATTTCAAACAATTGCAAATAACTCGAATATGTATTAACTAAATACTTTGAAAAATTTGAGATTGTGTACAGTCATATGATACACAATTTTGGCAGAGCGTTTTTTGAAATGTACTGTTTACTAGCAAAAAAATATTTTGCTAAATTTTGTCTTATTTTGACCACAAAATATATGATATTTCAGAGGCAAAAATATAAAATTCCGTTTGATGTATTGCAACAGAAAATTCATACACAAACGATGATACATAAGTGTTAAAACTGTAAGATGAATTTTTGATATTGGGATATGTATTAATTTCCGTTAAAAATATTTTCGCAACCACTGCAAAACTAAAGAGCGAGGCATGAAAATAAAGTATTCATGCTGCACGAAAATATTGAACAGCACTTATAATTAGTGTTGTCGATTTTAACTACGAACAGGAAAAAATTTACCGAACTGAACTTTTCTAACAAGACGACCAAGATGCGCTCTTCGAAATGTCAACTGCTTCTGTCCAGTTAACTTTTAATGCCTAAAAAACTCTTTTGTTAAGAGGCTGCAACTCGCGACTGTAATGAGCAAGCAAACACAACAAATGAATCTCGAATGACTTTGCTTTGTTTAACGCTGATATCTTGACAATTACCGCGTCCATCCAATATCAGGAGGACGTTTCCTGGTAAATGCTGCTTGTTTAAATGGCGAAGCTATTTGCGAACTTCTTTGGTTCGCATATAGCCCTTTTCAGTCACAGCAAAATCAGATATAGGTGGAAAACTGTTTCCATACTCAAATGCCTTCATTATACCTTACTTTACTCGCAGTGTCGTAAAATTTACAGGTTATGACTTGAGTCAGTATATTACTAACCAAGAAGAATACTTCAAACAATAAAATTGTACATAGATTACAACTCGCGAATTTCTCATAGTTAGAGATGATGGTATATCGCGAAAATGTTTTGTGCCAACATAGCCTTGAAAACACTGACACAACGTAGCTGTCTGCAGACCAGTAACACGCATTAAATATAGAGACATGCAAAATTCGCGTTATCATTTGGTAGCAGACTAAACTTCACTTTCCTATACATAACACAGCATAATCTGCGATTCAATTGGCCACCAACTTTTATGTGTTGTCATTTACGTGTTACGTCTTTACAGAGATTGGCCTCTCTACCGTGTAAGCATTCTCCGCGGCAAGTCACGACAATATCGGCCAGCGGGAGACGTCGAACAAGCCAATAGTCACTTGGAGTCTAGTCTGTTGTCAGAAAATAATGCGAATATTTAGAGAAGGTGATTTATCGCGGGAAAAGTTGACAGTTTGCTAGGCTTCAATGTAATGTAATTATTTCTTACGCTTTTATTTCGTTACTGGCGAGTCCCTATTCGACTGGGCCAATGATAACTCTGGTGCATTACTTCTGGACGTCTGTGATTCGTCTGTAAACAACTAGACTGTGCCACATAACCGTCGGCCAACAATACATGACGCAGGACGATACACTGATTTGCAGAATACGCTGGCAGAAAACATTCTCGCGATAAATCACCTTCTCTACGAATATTCCATGTCTCTAATTAAATATTAATATAGCGGCATTCTTATTGGCTCAATCAAATAGGGCAGTAGCTCCACGTACAAGGAAAAGCCAGTAATCTTTTGATAAGTTGAACGTATGTTGAAGCCTAGCAAATAGTCAAGTTTTCCCGCGATAAACCATCATCTCTACTCATAGTAAATAAATGTGCTTATTTTATTTTACTGCGTTGATTTAAAATTGTCGTGAATACTAATTTTTATGCAGTAAAACCACCGAAGTTTGGATAATATTACCTTAAAATTAAAAAAACTAATGTATTTTAAAAATATTTACTGTTGAACAGCACATTTACCTAAATAAACACTGATTCATACTGTATTTCGCATTGAAAATGTCGCGTTATTGTATCAACGAAGGATATGGCGTTATTGAATTCACTAATTATGACGGTATTGCATACATTTACCCTTAATTGGATACATATTTTTTTACATGTAGAAACAATTTTAAATAATTCTAAATCATACATCATATAAATAATTTTTCAATGTATTGCTGAATAAAATATAAAAAATCGCGAAGTATTACTCTTAACATAAAACAAATATTTTGAAACCCAACGAAACAGTTTTAGAGATGATGAAAAGTCGCGAGAATGCTTTATGCCAGCGTTGTCCCCAAATCAGTGTAGCGTCATCGGCATTGGTGGTTGGTAGACGGTTGTGTGGCATAATTACGAACTACAGACGTTCAGTCGTAGCGCACGAGGATTATCATTGGCCAGTCAAATAAAACCTTGCCAGTAGTTAAAGAAAAACGTAGGATATGAATGCGCTACATTGAAGCCTAGAAACTTTCCCCATGACAAATCACAACCTCTGAAAATTCGAACTTGCCAGGACTACCTGCAAACCGCAATGAGGACATAAGAACTATTAAAAAACAAGACAGTTATGTCAATCAACTGAAGAAACACAAATCGAGGGTAAATATTATCTCGAGCAGGTAGTCGGGACTGCTTGCAGTAAAAAACTGTACCATTTTACAAAACAACTGACATGGCATGGTGTTATTACGTGCATTTGCCCTATAAATACATTTATAAATGACGAAAATATAAGAATTCACGAAAACTAAATTTTAGCAAGGAGAATAAACAGGCTACACGCTTGCTTGTGGCAAAACAAATATTTCCAGTTGCTTTATACTGATATTTGGTTATCTGGCATATTTTGCTGTTTCAACAAAGACGTTTCGTCAATTTGCATAACTACTTTGCGACATTAGAAAAAAATATTGATGTTTCTGCATTTAGCGTGATTTGAAGTAGGTTACTGTAGTCATTGGGGTTACCTGATACATTTTTCAGACATATTGTTTGCATATTCGGTAGCCGTAATGGACAATGGTTACTCAGTTGTCTGAAGTAGATTGTTGGTGACGTATCGCGTAATGTATTTTAAGTGTGCTACATAGGCAAATGGGCTAACAAACAGGCGTGCGAAATATTGCAAATGAAATCCCAACAGACGGCATGTTTAGTAAACATAACATTTGGTAAGAGCGACAGTAAAATTTACAAGAGGAAATTATTTTCTATAATTACACTTCGCAACGTAGGCACGATAAGAAATCGTATACATTATCCGAAATCTTCTACAAATATAAACTAAAGTAACAAATTCATAAGTTTACATATTTTATAATGAATAGAGATGGCGGTTTATCGCGGGAAAACTTGACTGTTTGTTGGGTTTCATGCACGTTCTGATTATGAAAAGATCACTGGCTTTCGTTTGTTCGTAGAGCTGTTGCCCTGTTTGACTGAGGCAATAAGAGTCCCGCTATTTTTATATGTGATGATTAGGGTCCAGTAGTTTTCGCGAAAAGATTTTGGCCCACTTTGTTTCAGTGTCTTACGTGCACACCTGCAGTTCAACTAAATTACTATTGGCAGAGAGTTTTTGTGCAGAGTAGTAATTCATTTGACTGTGCCAATCAGTACACGGATAACTGTAACACAACACGTCTGTGATTTGCGGGGTTCAACCTCCACGCGTTGTATGTTAAAGCATCCAATCACTGACCACAAAACAGAGATGCAGCTGCGCACGTAAGGCACTGAAACAAAGTGGTACAAAAACCTTTTTCGCGAAAACTACCGGACCCTAGTGATGACTATTATTGGTCGGCAGACAGTTGCATTGTGTAACACGTATAAAACGAAATCATGCATGCCACAAGAAACTACAGTATTTTCGCGATATACCAACATATATAATAATGAAATACGAAACGTAATATATCCTCATTTGTGTATGGGTGAAAAACAAAGTTTGATGATAAATACAGACAAGAATTTAGGCGGGATCAAACAAGTTTATAGTGTTTTAATAGTTGATCAAGCAGTCGAACCCGGCGCATCGTTGTACGTACCAGGCCCTTGTAACTGGAATAGGGAAAACAAATCCGTAATCGATGATTGACGAAGATTTCCTCCTTCGACGGACAACTTATGCAACGAAAAGTAAATGTTACAATTAAATAACAACGCAACGAATTATGCATTTACACAAACGCATGTAGTTAACAAATTGTTTTGTGTGGTATATTAAAAAGTTAAATATAATAACGAAAATTGTATTATGAGAATATAGTGAATTAAAATTAAAATCGTGCTAATTTTCCTTTTCTGAAGTTGGTATTAGGGAAAGATTTTTAGTTTACTTCCGGCGTCCCGGCGAAAATAAAGTTCTCGTTTAACATAGGACGTACGACTCTGTTATCGTATGCTCCATGGTCCGTAGTCACAGGACTACGACTACGATGTACGTAGTCATGGAACCTCGCTGTTCGTATTAGCGAGGTCCCATTGTTCGTAGTCGCGAAGTCCCATTGTTAGTCGCGAAGTCCCATTGTTAGTCGCGAAGTCCCATTGCTAGTCGCAAAGTCCCATTGCTAGTCGCAAAGTCCCATTGCTAGTCGCAAAGTCCCATTGTTAGTCGCAAAGTCCCATTGTTAGTCGCAAAGTCCCATTG
>PNEQ01135046.1:0-28131 GCA_003012365.1 Medauroidea extradentata
TTATAATTGAACTTTAAAAATAAATTATCTATATATTTTGTAGTAATATCAAGACAAAACGGCTTTGGAAGTAAAAACTTTAATATACAATGAAAAGGAACCATTAGGGCCTAAAAGTTTTGTGTTCGGGGGTTGGTGAACCCAATGTTGGCTCTTGATTTAAGAATTCATTTCTCCCATATGAGTTTCGTCCCCCTGGGCGGAACACAAGGGAAGAAGAGTTCCTTAGTTCCCTTGCGGGCGAAACATTCCCGGGCAGCTCAAGGTCATTCAAAGGGAGTGTGTCATAAACCTGTCAGAGTGAGAGGTAGGGGTGGTGTAGCCGAAAAAAAGGGGGGGGGGTGAACGACAGTGCATGTTTGGCGACGGTTGTGGAAGGGGATGGGAGTTTGAAGAGTTCGACCCTTTCCCGCTAGGGGCCAGCACAAGTTGATGCCCTAGCGATGGTGGCGATTGCGGCGGTGGATTATCCTTGAGCAGTAAATGCAGCGGACGTAAACAAAACTGACAACTGTTGCAATAATAGATAACATGATAAGTACTAGAGCTGATCTGTTATCCTCTAATGCACATAGCCTTATCACGAACTCAAACAGATAATGTATGAACGAGAAGTCGTACAAAGGGAAACTGCACTTTGTAAGGAATTTATGGTAATTGTCGGCAATGACGGGCTAATTATTTTATGTATTTTGTCGAAATATGTGTGAGGTTGGGAGTGAAAATTTGCCAGCTTTTCTGTTACCTTAACAAGTTAGACTCATATTCAGATAATCCGGGTTCCTATAAGCGGCCATCCTGATTTCGGCTTTCCGTGGTTTTCTGGCATTCGCTCCAGGCGAACACTGAGATGGTACCTTAACAAAGGCCAGGACCGATCCCTCTCCCAATTTCTGTTCTACTGTTAAGTTGTGTTTTCACTATTCACCTCGCTGTCTCGATGAATGCAAAGTCCACTTACATAAATACAATTTCATTCAAAATATGTACAAAAACACAGTAGCATGCTGTACCTTGTTTATTATGTGACGGTTCTTGAACTGTTTTCAGACAAATAAATGTCGACTAGTAGCGTACCAGAACACTCGCTGGCCCAGGAAGAACTTCAGACTCTATGAAACGTATGAAACAGTAATTTAACACGCTCCAGTGTTGACAACGTGCGCCACTCGAAGATCAATTAGTTGTAATACTCGTAGTAATAAATACTACGTGACTGGCCGCTGACTGGTGTGGCGTGTAGAGACAGGAAGTGAGTGTGAGAGGACTATATATAGTTGTGTAGGATTGGCGGGCGGCCAGCAACTAACACAGGGACCTTCAGAACAACTCGCATGCCCCCCCCCCTCCCCTCAATACACTGACTACCTGCCAGTCCTCACGTCTGCAGCAGCGGCTACTGCTTCCTTGTGTTGTACATGCTCTGTCACCGACATCGTCGTGATAGTGGCACTGATAAGCAACAAGGTGATGTCTCTCGTGTGAGAGGTTATCACTGCAGCTATGTGAGAAGTGTGTGCACCTCTAGACTCCGCTGATGAATGTAACCTGGTTCGTCTCAGCAGGCTGTGTTCAGCAGTATCAAGGTAGATGGCGCTACATACAGTAGCGGATTTAAGCACTTATCTTAGGGGGCGGGTTGTATGCCTTAAGAAGTATATATACGCACCCCATAAACCAAAAGCGGGGGCCCCCGGAAAATTTTGGATTTGTAGGTGCAAAATTGTGCTATTTCAGGAGTTTCCAAGCCAAAAATTAGAATACACTGCTTTCAAAAAATGGTTACATATATTTACGATAAATTATGCTTGTAAAAGGAAATTCCTTGCGCTGGTATGAAAGAATTCTGACGTGGTATGTGGTCACCATCCCAATTAATAAGAGTAATAACCATCAATTCCTAAGCAATTATCATAAATACAGATATAGTAATAAACATGTCATGCGACGATTCATTCTTTTCGTCACCATGTTAGCATGCCAATATTCTCTATGTACAGAATTGTATTTTGGAAAAACAGAAATGTATATAATTTGTCTTTGTGGAAACAACAGGTGCAAGCGTCTGGGCCTTCTCGCCCCTACTAACGCTCATTTACCCCCCACCCCCCCTCCTAGCTGCCGGACGAGAGGGGAGGAAAGCCAGCCTATTGTGTTTAAGATACAAATCTTAAATGGTTACAATAACTAGAATGTGAGCAGTTCAGGCTCCGGACGCCTTTACAGAGACGGTGTTGAATGAAGAGATCGACGGGCCGGGGTACACCGCCGGGTGTTTTCAATTTATGCGTCGAGACGCCTACGAGTTGCGGTATTCGGACCGGTTATTTAGAAGTATTGCAAAGCGTCACAAGTTGTGGCGGCAGACCGCTGACGTAATTTATCTACAGATTGCTGAGACTAGCGGGCGTATAATCATAAGTACAAAACCGACAAACCGTGCATAATAACGATCATGCCACGGAAGGGCAGAGAGAGCTTGCTACCTGGTTTAAACTGAACTGGCCGACTTCTTATTACTCCACACACTTTACACAACAAAACTTTAATTCGTCGCAAATTAAGAACAATTTTAAGATTCTGCTTAGACGAATCTTTTTTGGTTGTGTTAGCTTTTGATAAACGTGTGACCTGGTAAATTTTGCAATAAATTTGCTTCTGCTGGTCAACGTATTTTCTCGGTGATCTTCCAGTTACTTCGCCCCTTCATTCTGGTGCTGCAGCATACTCATATAATGTCACCGATCACAAGCATAAACACAAAATACCTAGCTGTTAAGTGCTAATCAAAATCTCTTCACTTATTAAAAACCTCATATCACGGGAACATACACCCAACGAAAACCAACAGCTTTATTGAAACTAAAAAATTTATGCTGAAATTAGATGTCATGAGCCATATGCTGAAATTAGATGTCATGAGCCAATGGCTATTCGCTTAAATGTATGGACACAGGAATAATAAAATTTGTTGTATTTATAAACATTTCTGAAAGTCTAGTAAAAATCCTTTACTATATTAAATTTCTTTAAATACAAAAAAAAATATTGTTTTGTGTTTTTATGACTGTAAGCTACAGCCCGCGACATTAATTACAGTTCGGTGTTAATTGTTTAACTACCGTTATTCATTAAGGTTTCGCTGAGATATGTTCCCGTAACGTCGAAATTTTGACTTCGACATGCAGTTTTGGGAAAACATGCACGCTAAAATAGTGTTCTCTAGATGATAATATATAACGCTATTTCGTACAAATTAAATTTTGGAATTTTTTTACTCTAGAACGACCTTAAACTGCTTTGACGGTATAAAGAACCTAATAAAAATTAACCTGTGTCGCAGTATCAGCATCGCCGTCTCCTGTGGCTTCACGTTTATGCAGTTTACTAAAATTTTGTAAACAGGTTATTTTCTCTATCTTCCTAGTTAGTATTCAACATTAAAACATAACGTAAAACACTTCATAACAAATATAGTTGAAACCATCACTTGTTCACTGCACACTACTGACTGAGAATGTGTGAAGACATGGTGTCGTAGTTCGTAATCCGCCCCCCCCCCCCTATTTATACTCCTGGCTGTGGGCCGTTATTTATGACAGGGTCTTGATCTGACCAGTCTTCCTTCGACCTGACACACTCGCCCTCCTGCTGAGAAAGGTTCGAAAGGGACTTCACACAAGAGAAAAAACAGGAACTATCCTCCCGCCAGCACAGCACACAGCGCTTTTCGAGCGAGAACGAATCTCGCGTACGTAAAAAGGAGCTTGAGAGAAGAGAAAAAGTTGTTCAGCTGTATTGAATTTTGCAGTTATGATCACATAAAATGTACATTTTATATGAGTGTTAAGGCATTTGTGAGTCCATTTGCGTGGCTGAATATTATTAACAAATATTTATTTGTAAAATTGTAATGCTGCTTCTGTATATATTTTAAAAATTTACCAAACTTAACAAAATAAGAAAATAATAAAATAAAATAACAGGTTCTTAGAGGGGGGTCGCACGTAACAAAGTGGTGCAAGTTTCTTCTCGTGTGTCCAGTCGATTGTTTGGTCAGCCCGTCGTCCTATTATAGTGGTCCATGAGTTGACATTTAACTGGGCCAATGTGCATCTCTCATGTCACAAGTGAACGTCTGTTATTTGCTACTAATTAAATAATCGTCGCCCAGTCATATACCACACAACTACGGTACAAGTTAAATTACGTAACTTGCTGCTGTATCGTATACGAACACGTAAGTATTCGTACATGTATGCTATGAGGCATGCAAGTCCCCTTCTCCCTCCACCTTTCTCTCTATGCAGCCTCGTGTATTGTGACGTACGTCAAGTTTCACTTCTTGCCCGCTAGAGAAGCCCCTTCTGTCAAAACCTGTTCCCGACAAGCGGCGACTGTTGCTAGTGACATAACCTCACTTCTTCCGCGCCTTCAATAGGTTCGCGTCGTGTCGTAACCGACCCCGTTTAAAACTTGCTGAAGCCAGTGTACGGCGGCCGGGGACCGAGGGCTCGCCGCAGTTTCTTGTATTCACTAATTGTTTATCTGCGGCTGGATCAGCTGTGCGTGGTCTCGCCTCGTGTCTCGCCCAGATATATGTCACGACGACTTGCTCTTGTACACTTCACAACAATACGTCTGCCTGGCATCTGATGACAGCGTTTACAACGTCTGTAAGTGAGCTGGACGCTATATGGGTGGCACTGGTGCGGCCGTCCGAGAATAATACACCCGTTAAGGCTTTGTTACGGAGTTTTGCAGTGATTTCGAAAATATATTTTTTATTGCTATCTAATACTCATATCAAAATTTCGCTGCACAGTTTTGACACTTATATGTTATAATTTGTAGCTGAATTTTTTTGTAGAATTATACTGAACGGTTTTTTAGATTTCATTACCCAAAGTATCACGTTTTTCGTCGTGAAAATAAGCAAAAATGATGGATTTTTTTTTTGCTGGCGAATGGTACATTTTTTTTTAAAAAACGCGTCCACAGTATTGTGCATCGTGTGATTGCACATTGACTCAATTTTTTTCAAAACTTTTGGTTAAAAAAATATTTGAGTTATTGGCACCAGTCTGAAAAAAAAAATAGGAAACAAGCCCTTGAACGCGGAGCTGTGCAATATTTTCATGGTATTTTTTTTTACATATTGTACATACGTAGGTGAATTTATTATTTTGTACGTGGAAAGTACGATGTAAAGGCAAACTACAGTTTTTTTTCTTACTGGAATAACATGTAGCTATTTTGAGTGCCTCGAAGGCACTAATAGACTAATAGACATTTCATATTTGTTTAGCAAAAAAAAACTTGTTTGAGGTGTGTACTAATGTAATATGTAGAGGTTCGCTGTCCTGTAGGTTAGCTTACAAGAATATTTGTGATCGTGCAGACAACAGCTGTTTATTAGCTGCTCACTGACTGTGAAACGAGTCTGTATTCAGCTACAGTTTTATTATTGGCTCAGCTACTTCCACGAAGTATCGAGTAAGTCAACGACCAATTGTGAACGTGAAACAGACCTATAGTTGCTGGGATTCTAGCTTGCGCCTAACAGAAAACGCGAATTTTTCAGGTCCCTAGTAATATGTAACGCCATCGGATCACGCTCAGCAGTTTCTCGTAAAAAATTATCACTACTGAACCGGAAATTTCTCGAATTCATTTAAAGAGACGTTAGATATGAAACTCTTGCTGATGCGAGTTTCTGTAGAGACAGGGGGAGGAGGGGGGGATGAAGATTGTCCTTGAGCACTTGGAGCCAATGCAGACCTGTATGAAAGCTACCTTGTAATACGTACAACTGGTCACTCATTGTAGCAGCTGACAATGTACAAGTATATATATATATAGAGAACACAGAACTGTGCAGTCCAGTACTATAGATATGACACGTGACACGGCACATCATTGTAAGAGACAGTTTGTTTCAATGCCTTAATTTCTACCAATAGCCAGGGCCCGGTAGTTTTCTCAAGTTGCATCACTTTGTGTCAGTGCCTCACGTACGCACCTGCATCTCTGCTATGTGGTCAGTGATTGGATGCCGTAACACACAGCATGTGGAGGTTAAACCCGCAAATAATAGAAGTGATGTGTGGCAGTTATCCGTGTACTGATTGGCTCAGTCAAATGAATAACAACTCTGCACAAAAAACTCTTGCCAATTACCATGAAGTTGAACTGCAGGTGTACACGTAAGACACTGAAACAAAGTGGGGCAAAACTATTTTCGCGAAAACTACCGGACCCTAGCTATATCTAGAGCGCACGATTTTTAGTGAAATGAATTCTGTAACAACTTGTTTCAATGCCTTATGTGCACATCTGCAGCCATGCTTCATGGCCAGTGATTGGCTGTTATAACTCTCAGCGTCTAGGGTTCTACCCGCAAATCACAGACGTGTGTTGTCGCAGTAACCTTGTTCCTGTTGGCACAGTCAAATGAGCCTCGTCTGTGATATTATACATTCTGCCAACAACCATGAAGCACGGCTGCAGATGTGCACGTAAGGCACTGAGACAAGTTGGTATTTTAGCGGAAATCAAAGGTCCTTGCCAATGAATTATGCAAGTGATAGATATTTGATGATGCTGTGAGTCTTCCTATATTTAACTCTGCTTTCAATGCTCAGATGTGAAGGACCTAAAGGGCACCTTCAAGCACGCTTCAAGTAGCCAATCCAACCAACAAGCAATGACCGTTATATCATGCAACTTTAAGCTACGAACATTGTTTATCGGTGGAAAGGCTGTAGTGAAATCCATCGCTGTGTTATGTCTAAGTTTTGCAAAGTCTATCATCTGTTTGAATATTTAGAGAGGTACGGTAGTTTGAAAAACCTGGCGTCAGTTGTGTTTTAAGGCTTGGCAACACTGCTTCTTAAGTGGTTGGTATTTTGATAGTGACACTTGTACTCGCTTAGAGTGTTTCATCTTTGTAACAGTTGTGTAGACGAGGTCTGAGAGTGATGAACACCGTTGTACTCAGTATGCCGAGTATTTCTGTAGTCATCTAGTAGACTGACCTTGAGTTGCTCCTTACAGTTCACTAACACTTTTGTTTCAACACATAGTATCAGCGCTTAGTTTAATGTTTGCTACACAAAGTCGCTCATAAAATGACAGTTCAGAAATGTTAGCGACAATAGGCCTTATCTCTGCAGATGATGTAATCACTGATGATCTTGCACAGGGTATCATGTCTTGTTGCTCGTGTAGGCTCGGGCAGGGCTTGTCTTGTATGCTCTACCTTACATCTGGAGGAGATCTTCGAGCAGATCATACGAGCTAGTAGGCTAGGCTGCACCATTGAGGTTCATGTTTTACCTCGTGTTCAAGTACAACCTGCAGTAACCGAGCCTTGGTGAAGTAACTGCTATGGTCGTTATTAGAGCCACTCATTGTTGGTGAAAGGAATGTGGCATCAGCGTGTTTAAATGTATTTTACGCACATCTGCATCTTCATGGTTGGAGCGTGTCTTTGTGTAAAGACGTCACTTATAATACCAAGGTCATTGCGACACCACACGCCTGTGATTGGCTGGTAGAAAGAACCCCGAGACACTAGGAGTTATAACGCACAATCACTGGCCAAGGAACATAGCTGCAATATGCACATAAAGCAATGAAACAGTGATGCAAATATCTTTGAATGGGTTCGTTGTCGGTGTTAAGGAAGCATAGGAATATTTGACTGCAGTGACATAGTGAAGCCATGGAACAACAGCTATGTCAGGATGGCTGGACTGGGGATCTAACCTGGAACCTCTCGAATGCCAGTTCAATACGTTGTCGTTGTGCCACCTCACTCGATTGTTGTGTAGTTAATTCCTTGAGATATTAAGGCTGTTCAAGTGCGAGAAAATCATAATTTTATATCTTTATGAAATATTGTTAGTTTTATAGACGATACTTGTGAGTACAGTTTCCTCTTACAAAACAGTTTTAGCTCTCACTGTTTTCTCATTACGGTGCGACAAAGTCAAAATTTGCTTGTTCTGTTGCCATGCAAATAGTAAAAACCAACAGACCTACTTGATTAAAATAATTCACTGTGATATTACATCCCATGAACTACGCAATAAAGTATTTAAAATACCATTATGTAATATTTTGAATTTAAAAAAATTCGTACAAAAATAGTTCACGGGATTTTAAAAAAAAATGTTTTATTACGTAATTTGTGCAATTTCATTTCACTGTCAATTATTTCACTTGCGTACGTCAATTGGTTTTCACTATTTGCATGGCAGCAGAACATGTCAATTTTGACTTTGACGCACCATTATGAGAAAACTGTACAAGTTTAAATTGTTTCGTAAAAGGAAATTGTACTCACAAGTATCGTCTACAAACCTAACACTATTTCATAGAAATATATAATTATGATTTCATCGCACTTGAACACCCGTAACTTACATTTCATTAAATAAATGAACCTAATGTAATTAGCCTCGTATGGTAGGAAAGAATTGTGTGTTTTATTCGAAGGAATTAATAAGCAGAGACGTGTAATCTTCGTAATATATTTTAGACGACAAGTTGAGTTCTGAGATTTTGTACATCAGTTTTACTGTTCTCTTGGCTAGTAGTTCGTGTGTCACGAAACTAGGGACCCTGGTTTTCGCGGATAGAATGTTGCCCCAGTTTGTTTCAGCGCCTTACGTGCACACCTGCAATCCTGCTTCATGGTTATTAGCAGCGTGTATGAGAAGAGCCGTATATCATTTGTCTGAGCCACTTACAATAACTTTCCTACAACACCACACGTCTGTGATTTGCCGGTAGAATACCAAGGCTCGAGAAAGTAAAAGTATCCAATCACTGACCACGAAGCAGAACTGCAGATATGCTCGAAAGGAACAGAAACAAAGTGAGACAAAATTCTTTCCGCGCAGAACAAGGCTCCCTAGTCATTACAGATTTTTAGAGACACTGGATAACAGCGATAATATTTAACATATAGTCTCCAATAAAGTTTAATGTATTAGCTGTGACATGCGTGGACAGTTTTCTGGCAAATCACACACGTTCTGTGTTAAAACTGTACAGTTCTAATTGTGTCTGTTGAAGACGTACACAGTGCTTCGTAGCCAATATAGGTGCAGTGTTATACATAACATGTTGGAGCCTAGCAAATAATCTACTTTCCCCGCTATTTACCAGTGTCTCTACAGATAGTCATTAATTGGCTGGTGTAGACCAACCAATCTCCTGCAAGTTAGTGACAGAGATAAACACTTATTTCAATAGCGAGCATCATATTAAATCCTAGATTGTGGTCAGATGCTTATTAGTACGGTTGCACCAGGACCGGATATAGGCTACAGACATTCCTATAGTTAGCAAAAGTGTTTTTGCCGCTCCCCCCTCCAATATGTTCACAGTATTTAACAACAACAGTAATTCTAACCTTCAATATTTGCCACCCTTTCACACTGCCACCTGGGGCACCGACCCCCCCCCCCCTCCTCCTTTAAGATCCGGCCCTGGGTATAGCATCTTTACAAATGTAAACGTAAATGTTGCTGGCTTCTACGAGTAAGTTACGTTTTATACTTCTGTTCAACACAGGGAAAGTAAAATGCATTTTATGGTCAATTCACAAATTGTTAGCGTTGCCGTTGGAAAATTTTCCACAGACACAAACTTTCTCAGAAAAATAATTATTTTCTGCCATTAATATGTTTCTGCATTGAGGCATGGAAACCGCATAAATTGCACCATTTTGCATATTGAAATCCAAAATATTCTGAAGGCCATCCGTTTTAATTGGGGGGAGCGTGTATAGCAAAATGTTTTCTCCCCCCTCCACAAACCGAAATCCTTATCTACATTTCTGACTTAAATAAAGAGGGTTGTGTAATAATGTGTATCTCGGTAGCATACCTAGGTCCTACGTAAACACACTTACCACAATGTCTGCGTACGCCTTTGTAATAACGCTGTTATGAATATATACTTGCAGGGCAAAACATTTCTGGGTGTCTTTCTTGGAAAGAAAGATTACAGCTGTAATTACGCTTGTAAAAGTTTTAGGACGCTGATCAATTCCCCGTTTTGTGACTTGTCTGTTTGACTGATGACATTGTAAACCATGTTATCATTACATATTTTAGACCTAAATATATTCTTCAGGTGATTGTTAAATAATCTGGTTGATACAGGTCTGAAATTAAATATTGCAAATGGATCAACAAGTTGGCCACGTGTAAGAAGAATGCGACAGGCGTGGCTCGTAACTATTACTACCCATGACTAGACACAGGGACAATTATCGTGTTCACTATACATGAAGGCTAGTCTCCAAGAATATCTGTGTTGCCAAGTATACTGAGGCTACACACTAGTTCCATTTACACAGTGATACCACGTGATTGAGCATGCAGTTGCTCAGCGCCCTCTAGGACTTGTCAAAGCCAAGACCCAGTTGCTCAGTGCCCTCCAGGATCTGTCAAAGTCAATATACAGTTGCCCAGCGCCCTCCAGCACCTATCAAAATTAATATCCAGTTGCTCAGCATCCTCTGAAACCTGTCAAAGTCATGATCCAGTTGCTCAGTTTCCTCTAGGATCTGTAAAAGTCAAGATCCAGTTGCACAGTGCCCTACAGAACCTGTCAAATTCAAGATCCAGTTACTGAGCGCCCTCCAGTACCTGTCAAAGTCAAGAACTAGTTGCTCAACCCCCTCCAGGATCTGTCAAAGTAAACATCCAATTAACCAGCACCCTCCAGGATCAATAATTGTCAAGACCCAGTTGATTAGCGCTCTCTAGGATCCACCATAGTCAAGATCAAGTTGTTCAGCACCCGCCAGGGGCTTGCCAAAGTCAAGATTCAGTTGCTTAGCACCCTCCAGTAACTGTCGATTTCAAGATCCAGTTGCTCAACATCGTCCAGTACCAGTAAATGTCAAGTTCAGTTGCTCAGTGCTCTCCAGGATGTATAAAGTCAAGATCCAGTTGTTCAGCACCCGCCAGGATCTATCCAAGTTAAGATCTAGTTGCCCAGCACAATCTGGGACATGTTATTGTGAATATATTGTTGCTCAGCGCCATACAGGACGTGTCAAAGTAAAGATGCAGTTGCTCAGCATCCTCCAGGATCTATAAAACTCAATATCCAGTTGCTCAGTGCATTCCAGGATCTGTACAAGTCAAGATCCAGTTACTCAGTGCCCTACAGTACCTGCCAAATTCAAGATCAGTTTGCTAAGCGCCCTCCAGAAAGTGTCATAGTCTAAGATTATATTGCCCAGTGCACTCCAGGATCTGTCAAAGTTAATATCCAGTTGCTCAGCTTCCTCTAGGTCCTGTCACTGTCTAGATCGAGTTGCTCAGCACACTCCAAGGTCCTATCAAAATCAAGATCCATTTACTCAGAGTTCTCCAAGATCAGTCAAAGTCAAGATCCAGTTGCTCACTGCCCTGTAGGATCGGTAAAATTCAAGATCCAGTTGCTCAATGTCCTCCAGGACGTATCAAAGTCAAGATCCAATTGATCAGCGCACTCCAGAATGTGTTAAAATCATGATTCATGGGCTCAGCACCCTCCAAAATCTATCAAAGTTAAGATCCAGTTGTTCAGCACCATCTGGGACCTGTCATAGTCTAGATCCGGTTGCTAAGGACCCTCCGGGACCTGTCATAGTCTAGATCGAGTTGCTCAGCGCCCTACAGGATCTGTAATAGTCAATATGCAGTTGCTCAACGCTCTTCACGATGTGTCAATATCAAGATCCAATTGCTCAGTGCCCTCCAGGATCTGTCAAAGTCAAGATCTATTTGTTTAGTGCTTTCTAGGATATATCAAAGTTAAGATCCAGTTGCTCAGAACCCTTTGGGACCTGTCATAGTCATGATAGAGTTGATCAGCGCCCTCCAAGACCTGTCAAAGTCAAGATCTAGTTGCTCAGCATCCTCCATGATCCATGAAAGTCAAGATCGAGGATCTCAATGCCCTCCAATATCTGTAAAAGCCGATATCCAGTTGCTTAGCACCCTACAGTACCTGTCAAAGTAAAGATATAGATGATCTAAGCCCTCCAGGATCTATGAAATTCAAGATCCAGTTGGTCAGCACCCTGCAGGATGTGTCAAGGTCAATATACAATTGCTCAACACACTCCAGGATATGTCAAAGTCAAGATCCAGTTGTTCAGCACCCTCCAGAATCTATCAAAGTTAAGAACCATTTTCTCAGTACCCTCTGGGACTTCTCATAGTAAAGATCGAGTTGCTCAGCGTGCTCCAGGACCTGTCAAAGTCAAAATCGAGTTGATCAGCATCCTCCAGGATACGTCAAAGTCATGAACCAGTTGCTCATTACCATCCAGGATCGGTAAAAGTCAAGATAAAGTTGCACAGCGCCCGACAGTACCTGCCAAATTCAAGAAGCAGTTGTTCAGCATCCTCAAGTACCTGTAAAAGTATAGATTCAGTTGCTCAGTGCATTCCAGGATCTGTAAAAGTCAAGATCCAGTTACTCAGCACCCTCCATGATCTATCAAAGTTAAGATCCAGTTGCTCAACGGCCTCTAAAATCTGTCAAAATCATGATCCAGTTGCTCAGTTCCCTCTAGGATCTGTGAAGGTCAAGGTCCAGTTTCACAGCACCCTACAGTACCTGTAGAAGTCAAGATCCAGTTACTCATCATCCTCCAGGATCTGTAATATTTAACATCCAGTTGCTCAGTGCCTTCCAGTACCAGTCATTGTCAATATATAGTCAATGTCCAATTGCTTAGCACCTTCCAGGACTTGTCATAGTCAAGATCTTGTTGTTCAGAGCCCTCCAGGATCTGTCAAATTTAAAATCCAGTTACTGAGCGCCTTCCAGTACCTGTCAAGGCCAAGAACTAGTTGCTCAACCCCCTCCAGGATCTGTCAAAGTAAACATCCAATTACTCAGTGCCCTCTAGGATAAATAATTGGCAAGACCCAGTTGATTAGCGCTCTCTAGAAAACGTCATAGTCAAGATCCAGTTGTTCAGCACCCTCCAGGGCTTGCCAAAGTCAAGATTTAGTAGCTCAGTGAACTCCAGTAACTGTCAAAGTCAAGATCATATTGCTCAGCATCGTTTAGTACCAGTAAATGTCAAGTTCAGTTGCTCAGTTCTCTCCAGGATCTATAAAGTCAAGATCCAGTTGCTCAGCGCTCACTAGTACCTATCACAGTCAAGATCCAGTTGCTCAGCGCTCACTAGTACCTATCACAGTCAAGATCCAGTTGCTCAAAGCCCTCCAGGATCTGTCTCAGTCGATAGCCAGTTCCTCAGTGTCATCCAGGATTTGTCCGAGTAAAGATCGAATTGCTCAGCGCCCTCCAGTATCTGTCAAAGTCAAGATCCAGTTGCTCAGCGCCCTCCAGGATCTATTCAAGTTAAGATCCAGTTGCTTAGCACAATCTGGAACCTGTCATTGTAAAGATAGAGTTGCTCAGCACCCTCCAGGACCTGTCGATGTGAAGATGCAGTTGCTCAGCATCCTCCAGGATCTATAAAAGTCAAGATTCAGTTGCTGAGTGCACTCCAGGGACTGTACAAGTCAAGATACAGTTACTCAGCACACTCCTGTACCTGCCAAATTCAAGATAATATGCGAAGCGCCTACCAGAAAGTGTCAAATTCTAGATTCTATTGCCCAGTGCACTCCAGGATCTGTCAAAGTTAATATCCAGTACTCAGCGCCCTCTACATCCTATCAAAATCAAGATCCATTTGCTCAGCGTCCTCCAGGATCCGTCAAAGTCAAGATCCAGTTGCTCACTGCCCTCTAGGATCGGTAAAATTCAAGATTTAGTTGCTCAACACCCTACAGTACCTGTCAAAGTCAAGAACCAGTTGCACAGCGCCCTCCAGGACGTGTCAAAGTCAAGGTCCAATTGCTCAGCACCCTCTGGGAACTGTCATATTCAAGATCGAGTTGTTCAGCATCTACCAGCACCAGTAAATGTCACGATTCAGATGCTCAGTGCCATCCAGAACCTGTCAAAGATAAGATCCAGTTGCACAACACCCTCCTGTACCTGTCACAGTCAATTAACAGTTGCTCAGCTTCATCCAGGATCTGTCAAATTAAAAATCTAGTTGCTGAAACCTATTCAGTACCAGTCATTGTCAAGATATAGTTGCTTAGCGCCAACTAGAAAATGTCATAGTCAATATCCAATTGCTTAGCGCTCTTCAGGACCTGTCATAGTCAAGATACAGTAATTCAGAGACCTCCAGGATCTGTCAAAGTAAAGATCCTGGTACTCAGCACCCTCCAGTACCTGTCAAAGTCAAGATCTAATTGCTCAGCGCCCTCCAGGATCTGTCAAAGTAAAAATCCAGTTGCTTAGCACCCTCAAGGACCTGTCGAAGTCAAGATCCAGTTACTCCACATCCTCCAGGATCCATCAAAGTAAAGATGCAGTTGCTCAGTCCACTCCAGGATCTTTAAAAGTCAATATACAGTTGCTCAGCATTACCCAGTAGTTACAAGTACGTATCTAAAATCAAGATTCAATTGCTCAGCACCCTCCATGATCTGTCAAATTCGAGATCCATTAGCTCAGCACCCTCCAGGATCTATCAAAGTTAAGATCCAGTTGCTCAGTGCCCTCTGGAACATGTCACAGTCTTGATCGAGTTACTGAGCGCTCTCCAGGACCGGTCCAAGTTAAGATCCAGTTGCTCAGCATCCTCCAGGATCCATAAGAGTCAAGATTCAGTTGCTCAGTGCCCTCTAGGATCGGTAAAAGTCAAGATCCAGTTGCTGAGTGCCCTCTAGGATCGGTGAAAGTCAATATCCTATTGCTCAGTGCCATCCAGTACCTGTCGAAGTCAAGATCTAGCTGCTCAGCACCCTCCAGGATCTGTAAAAGTCAAGTAACAGTTGCTCAGCGCCATCCAGTACCTTTTCAAATTCAAGGTCCAGTTGCTCAGCGCCCTCAAGTACGTATCAAAAATCAAGATCCAATTGCTCAGCGCCCTCCATGATCTGTCAAAGTTGAGATCCATTTGCTCAGCACCTTCCAATGTCTATCAAAGTTAAGATCCAGTTGCTCAGCACCCTCTAGGACATGTCATAGTCTTGATCGAGTTACTCAGAGCCCTCCAGTACCTGTCAAAGTCAAGATCTAGTTGCTCAGCATCCTCCAGGATCTGTTTATTTGAAATACCAGTTGCTCAGCGCCATTCAGTACCTGTTAAAGTAAAGATCCAGTTGCTCAGCATCCTCCAGGATCTGTCAAGTTCAACATCCGGTCGCTCAGCGCCTTCCAGTACCATTCATTGTCAAGATATAGTTGATTAGCTCCCCCCTCGAACCTGTCATAGTCAATGTCTAATTGCTTAGTGCCATCCAGGACCTGTCATAGTCAGGATCCAGTTGTTCATTGCGCTTTAGGATCTGTCAAAGTCAAGATCCAGTTACTCAGTGCCCTTCAGTACATGTCAAAGCCAAGATCTAGTTGTTCAGAGCACTCCAGTAACTGTCAAATTAATGATCCAGTTACTCAGCACCCTCCAGGAAGCATCAAAGTCAAGAATAAATTGCACAGTGTCCTCCAGGATCTGTCAAATTCAAGGTCCAGTAGCTCAGCGCCCTCCAGAATCAATCAAAGTTAAGATCCAGTTGCTCAGTGCCCTTTGGGTCCTGTCATAGCCTAAATCGAGTTGCTCAACGCCCTCCAGGACCTGTCAAAGTCAAGATCCTGTTGCTCAGCATCCTCCAGGTTCCGCGAAAGTCAAGATCCAGTTGCTCAGTATCCTCCAGGCTCCGCCAAAGTCAAGATCCAATTGCTTGTTTGTTAAACTCCCTCTAGGACCTGTCATAGTCTTGATAAATTTGCTCAGTGCCCTCCAGGACCTGTCAAAATCGAGATCCAGTTTCTCAGCATCCTCTAGGATCCATCATAGTCAGGATCCATTTGCTCAGTGCCCTCTAGGATCGGTAAAAGTCAAGACCTAGTTGCTCAGCACCCTCCAGGATCTATCAAATTTTAGATCCAGTTTCTCAGCACCCTCTGGGACCTCTCATAGTCAAGATCGAGTTGCTAAGCATCCTCCAGGACTTGTCAAGACAATATCCAGTTGCTCAGCATCCTTCAGGAATCGTCAAAGTCGACATCCAGTTGCTCAGCACACTCCAGGACCCGTCAAAGTGAGGATCTAATTGCTCAGTGCCCTCCAGGATTTGTCAAAGTCAAGATCCAGTTGCTCAGCACCCTCCAGGATTTATCAAAGTTAAGATACAGTTGCGCAGCGCCCTTTGAGACCTGCCATAAACAAATATCGAGTGGTTCACTGCCATCCAGGACCTGTCAATTTCAAGATCTAGTTTCTCAGTGCCCTCCAGTACGTGGCAAAAATCAAGATCCAATTGCTCAACGCCCTCAATGATCAGTCAAAGTCGAGATCCAGTTGCACAGCACCCTCAAGGATCTATCAAAGTTAAGATCCAGTTGTTCAGCTCCCTCTGGCAACTGTCATAGTCTTCGAGTTACTCAGTGCCCTCCAGGACCGGTCAAAGTCAAGATCCGGTTGCTCAGCATCCTCCAGGATCCATAAAAGTCAAGATCCAGATGCTCAGTGCCCTCTAGGATCGATAAAATTCAAGATACAGTTGCTCAGTGCCCTCTAGGTTCAGTAAAAGACAATATCCTGTTGCTCAGTGCCATCTAGTATCTGTCAAAGTCAAGATCTAGCTGCACAGCGCCCTCCAGGATCTGTTTAAATCAAATACCAGTTGCTCAGTGCCATCCAGTACCTGTTAAAATAAAGAACCAGTTGCTCATCATCCTCCAGGATCTGTCAAATTCAACATCCAGTTGCTCAGCACCTTCCAGTACCAGTCATTGTCAAGATATAGTTGATTAGCACCCCCTAGAATGTGTCATAGTCAATTTCCAATTGCTTAGTGCCATCCAGGACCTGTCGTAGTCAAAGTCCAGTTGTTCAGAGCCCCCCAGGATCTGTCAAAGTCAAGATTTAGTTGCTCAGCACCCTCCAGGTTCTATTAGAGTTAAGATCCAATTGCACAGCACCCTCTGGGACCTGTCATAGTCAAGATCGAGTTGTTGACTGCCCTCCAGGATCTATCAAAGTCAAGATTTAGTTGCTTAGCTTCTTCCAGGCTCTTTAAAAGTTAAGATCCCATTTCTCAGCACCCTCAGGGACCTGTCATAGTCAAGATCGAGTTGTTGACTGCCCTCCAGGATCTATCAAAGTCAAGATTTAGTTGCTTAGTGCCCACCAAGACCTGTCATAGTTAAGATCCAGTTATTCAAAGCTCTCCAGGATCTGTCAAAGTCAATATCCAGTTACTCAGCACCCTCCAGTACCTATCAAATTCAATATCTAATGGCACAGCGCCCTCCTGGATCTGTCAAAGTAAAGATCTAATTACTCTGCGCCCTCTAGGATCAATCATTGTCAAGATCCAGTTGCTTAGCGCCCTTTAGGACCTGTCATAGTAGAGATCCAGTAGCTCAGTGCCCTTCAGGGCTTGCCAAAGTCAAGATTCAGTTGCTCAGTGACATCCAGTATCTGTCAAAGTAAAGATTAAATGGCTCAGTATCCTCCAGTACCTGTTAAAGTCAAGATTCAGTTACTCACTGCCATCCATGATCTGTAAAATCACGATCCAGTGGCTCATCGCCCATTAGTACCTGTCAAAGTCAAGATCCAGTTGCTCAACACCCTCCAGGATCTGTCAAAGTCGAGATCCAGTTCTATAGTGCCCTCCAGGACTTGTCAAATTCAAGATCGAATTGCTCAGCGCCCTCCAGTATCTGGGAAAGTCAAGATCCAGTTTCTCATCGCCCTCCAGAATCTATCATATTTAAGATCCAGTTGCTCAGCACCATCTGGGACCTGTCATAGTCTAGATCGATTTGCTCAGCACCCTCCAGGACCTGTCATAGTCAAGATCGAGTTGCTCAGCATACTCCAGAATCCATCAAAATCAAGATGCAGTTGCTCAGTGCCCTCTAGGATCGGTAAAAGTCAAGATCCAGTTGGTCAGCTCCCTCCAATACCTGTCAAAGTTTAGATCCAGTTTTACAGTGCCCTCCAGGACCTGTCATAGTCTAGATCGATTTGCTCAGCGCCCTCCAGGATCTGTCAAAGTCAAGATCGAGTTGCTCAGCATACTCCAGAATCCATCAAAATCAAGATGCAGTTGCTCAGTGCCCTCTAGGATCGGTAAAAGTCAAGATCCAATTGGTCAACTCCCTCCAATACCTGTCGAAGTTTAGATCCAGTTTCACAGCGCCCTTCAGGACGTGTCAAAGTCAAGAACCCATTGCTCAGCGCCCTCCAGGATCTGTCAAAGTCAATATCCGGCTGCTCAGCACTTTTCAGGGTCCATCAAAGTTAAGATTCAGTTTCTCAGCACCCTCTGGGACTTCTCATATTCAAGATCAAGGAGCTCAGCTTGCTCCAGGCCCTGTCAAATTCAATATCCAGTTGTTCAGCATTCTCCAGGAATCGGTCAAAGTCAAGATCCCGTTGCTAAGCACCCTCCAGGACCCATCAAATTCAAGATCCATTTGCTCAGTGCCCTCCAGTACCCTCCAAGGTCTGTCAAAGTCAAGATCCATTTACTCAACGTCCTCCAGTACCTGTTAAATTCAAGATCCAGTTGCTCAGTACCCTCCATAACATGTCATAGTCAAGATCCATTTCAGAGCCCTCCAGGATCTGTCAAAGTCAATATCCTGTTACTCAGCATCCTCCAGTACCAGTCACCTGTCAAATTTAAGTTTCAGTTGCTCATTGCCCTCTGGGACCTGCCATAGTCAAAAGAGTTGCTCAGCGCCCTCCATAATCTGTAAATGTCAAGATCCAATTGCTCAGTGTCCTCCAGTACCTGCAAAACAAGATCCATTTGCTAAGCGCCCTCTAGGATATGTCAAATTCAACATCCAGTTTCTCAGTCCATTCCAGTACCTGTCGTTGTCAAGATCTAGTTGCTTAGCGCCCCCTATAGCCTGACATAGTCAATATCCAATTGTTTTGCACATTCCAGGGCCTGTCATAGTCAAGATCCATTTGTTCGGCGTCCTCCAGGATCTGCCAAAGTCATGATCCAGTTACTCAGCGTCCTCCATTACCTGTCAAAGTCAAGATCTAGCTGCTCAGTGCCCTCCAGGTTCTGTAAAAGTCAAGATCCAGTTGCTAAGTGCCTTCCAGTACCTGTCAAATTCAAGATCCAGTTGCTCAGCACCTTCCAGGATCAGTCTAATTTAAAAGATCTATTTGCTCAGCGCCCTCCAGGACGTTTCAAAGTCCAGATTTAATTGCTCAGCACCCTCCTGGATCTGTCAAAGTAAAGATCCAGTTGCTCAGTACCCTCCAGGATCTATCAAAGTTAAGATCCAGTTGCTCAGCTTCCTCCAGGACTTGTCAAAGTCATGATCCAGTTGTTCAGCGCCCTCCAGGACCTGCCAAAGTCAAGATCCATTTGCTCAATGCCATTCAGAACCTGTCATAGTTAAGATCCAGTTGCTCATCTTTCTCCAGAACTTGTCAAAGTCATGATCCACTTTCTCAACGCTCTCCAGGACTTGTCAAAGTCAAGATCCAGTTTCTCAGCGCCCCTCAAGATCCAGTTGCTCACAAATTTCTATTTGCCCTACGAGACCGATTTATGGGACATCCTGTATAATTAGTAGAGATGGCGAAATTTCGCAAAGTCAGTGATCTGCATATTAGAATCAAATATCCTATACATACTCAAATCCCGACCATTTGTCCACTAGCTGCTACTCAGTGGAACGTCAGAAAAATTACCTTAAATTGGTTTGTACATATTTACGTATGCAAACTTTAAAAGAAATGAGCTTATATCCTGAAATTATTTGTTTAAGTATTTACGTAAGCTTAATTTTAAAGCAAGAACCACTGCGATATCTCAAATGGTTCAGGATATATGGATGATTAATTGAAAATACGTTTGATTTTTTTTTTGCCGGTTTTCAAGGACGGATTTTGAAAAATCCTAAAACTTTTTTAACATCTACATGAGCACCATTCTGATGCAAAGATCACCTCAATATCTTAAGCGGTTTAAGAGAAATAGAGGATTTTTTAAAAACACATTTAACGGCTTTTCATTCCCTTAGTTTCCGTATTTCGAAAAATCTAAAAATTATAAATTATGAATTTTCTTAGTAAATTTTTTGAAGTTAAATTATTAACAATATATCATCAGGTTAGAGAATTTCGCGGAAACACGTTTTGCCCCTTTTTACTGAAGCTATGCTGAAAATTTCACGCTTCTAGGTCCAGTGGTTTGGGCTGTGCGTTGATGAGTGAATGAATGAGTGAGCCACTTCATTTTATATATAGAGATTAATACTTGTTTGTTTAAACAATGGTATCCGTATATATTTAAACCATACACCTAAATTAATTTTTTACTCATTTTTATTTTAAAAACGTGAAAAAATATTGGACGAATAATTTGCGTTAAAATAAAAAACTTAGCAAATTAAAAAATTATATCAGAACATTTTTAACTTGTAATTTTATTTGACTTGAGTTAATATTTGTTAACAATTTTTTTATAAATGAAAAATAATGAAACACTTAAAAAAGTGATTACAATATCATATTGTTTAAAACTTTATTTCATTTTTGTTATTATTTTTTTATTTAGTACATAAGAACAAATAGAAGAGTGACAATTTAGCCGAGACGTCGAATTAAATACTAAACTTTAAAACTAAAAACAATTGAGATGGAAATTAATAAGAGTTTACACAATGTTTGGAACTAATTTAAAATTTTTAAAAAATATTTTTAAAACTTAAAAGAAAATCGAAAAACTGAAGAGCGAAACAACAGAGCAATATTTTAAGTGTGAAATTTGTAAAAATTATTATAATACATGTTTCACAGAAAAACATTTAAAAAGCAAAATCATAGAAATACAATAGTTAAATGCGAAAAAAGTTGTCATGGGTGTATAATAATAAACAAAAAAAAATCATGAAAAAATATTACTTGAAAATCTGAAGCAATTAACTAAAAACATTTCAAAATAAAGCCAGATTGTGCCAAGGTAAAATGTAAAATGTGTGGTGATTGTCATAAATCATCGTCTTAAAATAGCCACTTAACAAGCAGGATACATACATAATTTAAGACCCAGTTGTGAAGTAGTAGGAATAGAATAAAGAGAATCAGCAGTCAAGGATAGATTGAAAACATGTGATATTAATAATACATACGATTACATAGATCCGAAATGTTTTCGTGGTGCTATAAAATAAACAGAGATAAAGTAAAGAACAACTAAAAACGAAGAATCTTGAAGCAAATTTAAAGTTTTTTGCTAAATTTAAAAGAGGATCCGATAAGGATGAATATCGCGATGCTTCTTTTAAAACTGAAAATTTAATTACTTTCAAAACAACTGATTTAGAAGATTATTATGAAGATAGTATTTCGAAAATTGTAAGAGAAATGAAGCATTTGAAGCTAAAGGATCCCAATAGACACTTACCACTATAACTGATCTAGAAACACGAATAATTAAAAATAGCCCATTAATAAGGGATTTTTATGTAGATCTTCCAGAAAAAAAAAGAAGAAGGCAGTAGTTATAAATATTAAGTATAACGATAAAAAATATGTTCGTGTTCTATTTTAGCGGCTCTTCATAAAGTATAAATTAATCCAGAAATTGTTAATTACTACAGTTGATGAAGGAGTAAAAACTACGGAATTTCCAATTTAATTAGATAAAATTAAAATGTTTGAGAAAAATAACTGAAATTTCTATTAATGTTTATGCGTATGAAGAAGAAATTATAAAATTTATCCACTAAGTAACAAAAATATAACTTATAGTTATATTTAACTTTTATATATTAAAAATTAAATTACTTAGCATTATTGTTTGATAAAAAGTCTTTCGCGACCTATTATTGGATCACAACATTCAAAGGATAAAACTAGAAATCTTTGTGATGTTTACAATTTTTTAAGATAATTTAAATGAGTGCGAAGAAGATTTGAAAAAATCATGAATCCATTCGTATAAATCTACCGAATAAAGAAGACAAATTATTAAAATTTAAGAAATATAATTATTCTTTCATGGTTCCAGTTGTCATATATGCGGATTTCGAATGATAATTAAAAAAAAAATGCTTGTGAATCTAATTCCGATAGCTCATACACAAAAAATTATCAAAAAGATTGCCAAATTAATTTCTCTTACCATATGAAATATGTAAATTAGAATTACAAACCTCCAGTATCTCATGAGGGGCCTGATGCATCAACAGTATTAGGCCCTAATTAAAATGTTGTGGGAGAAGCAAAACATGCTGAACAAATATGCAACAAGAAGTTATCACCATAGGTTATAAGCCTACTTTCCTCAAAGTGGGTTCAAATTAACCCTGAAAGTTAAAATCGTTTCCGTAATCTAGGTATATAAATTATACTATTGATATATACGCTTGATAACCTACACCAAAGATAAGTCTGCTTATGCGAGTAACCAGTTTGATAATTTGGGGAAAAATTTTTCTGGGAAGTCTTTCTATCACAAAGATAAATTCAAAAATAGACGCCGTTTTCAAAATATTACAGATGGGTGACGAAATATACAAAATTCTAGTCAGGTATGTACACAGTATATGAGTACGAAGTTGGATAAAATTCTGAAAAAATATTTCCTGACATTTGTAGTAGTATGTTAAAATATGAAAATAGCAGCAATTGAAAAAAAAAAAAATTAACAGATCATGAACTAAACACACAATATTCAACTAATCTTTGTATGTAATATGTTCGTACCAAGTTTGGTGAAATCCTGAAAAATATTTTCTAAGAAATGGAATGTTATTCTAAAATTATAAAAAATGGCCGCCACTTTAAAATATGAATACAGGATGAACTAAATTCACATTATTCAACTCAACTTTGTATGTAGTATATGTGTACCAAGTTTAGTGAAATTATGAAGAATATTTCCTAAGATATGTAATGCAATACTAAAAAATTTAAATTGCCGTCATTTTGAAAATAGGAACAGGATGAACGAAACTCACAATATTCAGTTAAGCTTGGTATGTAGTATATGTGAACCATGTTTGTTGAAATGAAAAACATTTCCTAAGATATTTGATACTATGAAAAAAAAAAAAAATGTCTGCCATTTTGAAAGTATGAACACAGATTGAACAAGAATCGTAATATTCAAGTCAGCTTTGTACGTAGTATATGTGTCTGAAGTTTGGTGAAATTCTGAAAAATGTTTGTTAAGATGTGTGATGATATGCTAAAAATAGAAAAATTGCCGCCATTTTGAAAACATGTACACAGGATAAAGGAAATACGCAGACGTCAACTTTGGATGCAGTATATGTGTACCAAGTGTGATAACATTCTACAGCACAGTTCCTTAGATATCTAGCTTGTCGAAAAATGTTAAAATGGCCGCCATTTTTAAATATGAAAATGGCATAATATGTAGAAGTCAAATCAGATTTCAAAGTACAATATGTAGTCAGATTTCAAAGAACTGTACGTGTACAAAGTTTGATTAAATTCGGTCAACAAATTCAAAAGATTTGAGCGGATACACACACACACGCACTGACAGAAATGTGATTTCATAAGCCTACTTTTTCCTTCGGAAAGTAGGCTAAAAATATAATACCAATGCTTGCACTAACTGAATAATAAGAAAAAACTTAAAATTGCAACTTTCATATATGTAGGAATAAATTAAATAATGATTCTGTAAGAGATCGTGATGTTTTAACTGGAAAATTTAGAGGAGCAGCTTGTGAAAATGGTAATTTATCTGGATATGACTGATGTATTTATTAAAGAGCTTGGTATATATGAAAATGAAAACAGAATTGATATAATTGCAAACAATGAAGAATAATATATTCATTTTACAAAGATGTAACTAATGGTGTAAATTTAAGATTTATTGATACGTTTAAATTTATGGCTTCAAGCATTGATACGCTTATACAAGCTTGCTGCAAACTTATCCAGGCAAACCAGCTTCTTTGCAACAAGTGTGTTACGACAAGCCTAAAAGCTTGCTGCAAGTTGCCTAGTTGACACTTTTTTTTAATTGTTGCAAGCTTACATACCAAACTTCATTTAAGGTTAACGTGTAAGCCATAAAGCTTAACACAAGCTTGCAAGGAATTAACTGCAACAATTTTTCTTAAATACACTTGCAGAAAGCTTGTCATGCAAGCCTGCAAGCTAAAACATACTTATGCCAGTATACAAGCTTAAGTCAAATGCAAGGCTTGCAGTAAGCTAACATGTGTGGGATATATTATATATTCAGTCCGAGAGTAGATCAGATACGAGACACATTGCTGTAAACGCCACAAGCATCACTATAGAAACAATGTACTGTGAGGTGTGTGAGCTTATATCAAACAAATACTTGCCAAGTAATGACACCAGTAATAAATATATGAACATACGAGCAGAGTATGGAAGAACTAGGACTGCGGACTAAGCCGCCCTGGAAGATGACGTGACGTGAGGCCTACGTTACAAAGGCGCCGGAATGAACCCCGTCGGGAATCGAACCCGGATCTCCTTGGTGGGAGGCGAGTGGTCTCTGACCACTGTATATTCAAGGAGGAAGTGTACACTTGACAGCAGCTAGGGCAGGCTGTGTTGAACCCTGGTGACCTTGGCTGTGCCTTGTCTACACAGGCAGGCTAAGTGGTGTATCTTATCTACAGTCGCCAGGTCACGAACCTATGGATCACCGTGGCCTCGTGCAAGAGTGGCCTATAACTACTCTCCGCAGAGCACACATTGCCACTTAGTTTGTTTTTATACAATACAGTGTATGGTTCCCGCGATAATGTCAGTACAAATAGTTCAATTACCAGGATTCCCACTATTTCTCCTTGGTGACCAACTACAATGTTCAAGTCGTCCTCGTTAGTAATGTCACAGACATTGTTGGCAACGTGCCTTTCCTTCAACTCAAACGGCAGTTAATGAACTTTCATTGATTTCAAATTGGAATACATATTTAAAACTACTGCATGTAAGTTACACAGATATAAGTTTCCTTAGTTACCTACATATTGAAAATTAAATAAAATTAAGAGTTATGCGAACTGAAAGGTGGGGAATCGCGGTGGGGTATCGCAAGTCATGTCGAGTTGATAAGATGGGGTATCGCAAGTCATGTCGAGTTGTTAAGGTGGGGTATCGCAAGTCATGTCGGGTTGATAAGATGGGGTATCGCAAGTCATGTCGAGTTGTTAAGGTGGGAAATCGCAAGGCATATCTAGTTTTTGAGATAGGACATCGCATGGCATATCGTAATTACTACCTTCTTGCTTATTTTCGGTTGTTAAAATCACATATTCCAGTTGGTAAAATTATTGAACTCTGTATAAACTCTTATATAAATAACTTCTGACGTAATTATGATGCAATTAGTCAAACATTGTTATTTTAACTCAAAAGAAATGCTTTTGTTTCAGAGTCATCGTGTAATGCAAGCATAAAGTATTGGTGACTATATACGTACAAACATAGTAACCTTTTACAGGACTATAATAAGAAATGTGTAGTAATGACAATGGACAGAATATTGTTATTCGCAAACGAGAAATTCAAGACGAGTGGTAAGCCTGACCTTCAGTGCTACGTGCTTATGTGTGTATGTGACTAATGTTGGCAACTCTGGCCCGCTGCTGACCAGCTGGCTTACACTCATATCATTGGACAGCAGGAAGTCACCATTGTTGTCGTTATCTCAGAGTATAACACACGTCCTCACTGACTCATTGCTGTCTCACAATACACTTCACAACTATACGATCACACTCATGTCATCAGGGCGTCCTCTGACTACGCTGCCAACTACTTGCAAGTCACTTTCCTTAAAGCTCGGGTTATGTCGCCATCGAGCAAGGTTGCCGGACGATGCCGTTGATCCGCGGCTTTTCTCGGGAATCTCCCGTTTCACCCACCCCTTTATTCCGATGCTGCCCCATACTCACCTCATTTCACACCTCACCAGCACTAAGTACCTCGATGTAGAGTTCTGACCAATATCTTCACTTCACATATTCGGACAATAGTTTTATAGAAATAATGACAACTGCTACACGAATTCAACTACGCAATAGAAGGGATGACTGAAACAGTTCCACTTATAATATCCTCAGTTTGACTGTTCTTCGGTATAATTGATGAGTAATGTTGGCGATGTCAGGTTGATGGTATGTATGTTCAACATAGTAAGGCCCTGGCTGATGGTAAGATATCACATCTGCGTACAAGGCGCGGAACTGATGTGCGGTGTTTTATCTGGTTGTATCAGTCAGTGGTGTGGCAACTGTATAAGTGCTTATGTTCCACTCCTCGCTTGTAATAGTTGCTATGTTCTTAGGTTAAACTGTTGCTGGAGGCCTTTTATTGACACAACGCAAGTATGCTATATAGTGTATTACGCATTCCTATAACGGAGCTACTGTATACATTGTTTGAGGTAGATTTAACCGTCATATTCCCATTACGGCGCCGACACTACGACGTAGAACAAATTCAAATGACACATTTATATTTCTGACGTGAAATGCTTGCTTCACAACACGATACTTACACACGCCACATGAGAATACGATTCTTTGGAAACATTTAAAAGGAATACATAGAACTCCACTTATAATGCGGAGGACAGCGAATAACGTATTTCTAAACAAGTGATTCTTGAATACACGATGTTGACGAAGAACATACATGCAAGAGTTTACTATAAGAAAGTATGTGTAGCAAATGATTCCCAATATTAAGAAACAAATGCATAGGCCTATTAATATTATAAAATTGAAGGAATATTTAGTTTTACAAAGTTTCGTAATTTGTTTACTTTGCATCGCAGCACGGCACAACTCATAGAACACTAAACCGTTATTTTACATCGTCAGAAGTTCCTCGTCTTTCAACTGTTCGGTTGCATTGAAACTTGTGTCGTGTTGTCGAGGAGTTGTGACTGCAGCTGATAGCACGAACATTGCAATTAACACTGTCATTGTGTGTGCAATATATCCCACTGGGTGATTACAACTTCCTAATAGTATTCTTTATTTGTTGTATTTAGTCTGAAGTGGCGTTGAAGAATGACATACCCGACATCTAGTTTTGGCTAACACAAATATTTCATAAACATGTTACTTAAAGTACAAAACTTTATTTGTTGGTATGCACCATGCGTGTCAATGTTGTGACATAGTATACGCACGGCCTTGAGTTTGCTAGCAAGTCTAGTTGGTGTATGTGTCGCAGTGATAGGTGTATGTGTGTATATATATACATAGCCCAGCCGAGCTTGAAGTATGTCGCAAGTAGAGCGGAGATAGCATGTGAATATATATTCAGACACTTTCACTTTCTTGGGAAGGTCCGTCGAGCTCGTGTGTTGCTGAATAATATCCAGGCCTACATGTCCTTACATTCACCAACACTACGTCTATCACTCAATCAGTCTTGCATATCAGTTATATTATTCACATTCCTCGACGCTGCAATGCGAATAACTAATTTATATAATCTATATTATAAAAGTAAATGTGTGTACGTCCTCTGTGCGTTCCTATACCGTTCATGGGATTGCGTTGAAACTGACGAGTGTTCCTGCGTACGCCTCAGAGATTAGAGAGGAGCATAAGGTATTGTATGTTCTAGGGCGAGGGGTTTGAAGCAATGAGACGGAAGGGAGAGGACCCCATCCGCCATATTGGAACCTGAAAAATGTTGTTTATTAGTTATTACCACGGTCGTAGAAGAACAGGTCTGGACACTCGCCTATCTAACAATGTATTTTGCTTGACCCCCTTGTTGTTTGGCTGTAGTTCGTCAAGTTACCGAGAATGTCGTACTTTTTTGGCGCTGTTTTCCGGGCGGTCGAACTCAAACTCCGTCCACTTTTTTTCCATTGTTAAATTTATAAAGTAAATAAAGATTGCTGGAGACTTTTCTTAAATTTGTGAATGAAGAAAGTATTTCATAAATTGATAAAAAATACGTTTTGATAAATTGTTTATCTTAGCGGAAAGGAAGTGGGCGGAGTTTAGTCCGACCGCCGTAACATCAGCGCCAATAAAACA
>PNEQ01135047.1:11186-28330 GCA_003012365.1 Medauroidea extradentata
TTCTGTTCTGATCGGCGTTATGCGGGGAGAGGTGCTGCAGTGACGGTATATTTGAAGAGTGCTGTACCTGATATTAATGACGCACAAAACACGGTACTGGGCGCACAATTCAGCACAAAACTAGTAGAATACGTGTACAAATTTCTGTTCTGATCGGCGTTATGCGGGGAGAGGTGCTGCAGTGACGGTATATTTGAAGAGTGCTGTACCTGATAATAATGGCGCACTAAACTCGAGACCAGGCGCACAATTCAGCACAAAACTAGTAGAATACGTGTACAAATTTCTGTTTAGATTGGCGTTGTGCGGGGAGAGGTGCTGCAGTGACGGTATATTTGAAGAGTGCTGTACCTGATAATAATGGCGCACAAAACTCGGGACTAGGCGCACAATTCAGCACAAAACTATTATAATACGTGTACAAATTTCTGTTCTGATTGGCGTTATGCGGGGAGAGGTGCTGCAGTGACGGTATATTTGAAGAGTGCTGTACCTGATGATAATGACGCACAAAACTCGGGACTGGGGGGTAATCGGCAGGCGCAAGACCCTGCATATGTTGCAGGTGATAAGGATACAATAACCGCTCTTGAAGTACCGTCCATGCAGTGGTATGAGATGTACCACATACTTGAGCCGCTTGTCGTGTGCTGATACGTGGGTCTTCTATTACAACTGAGACGGACGTCTCGTGTTATTTACGTATCTCCGAAAATTATTTATCGCTCTTACATGGTATAGAAGTTTGAGTGTTGTTCCTGCCTGTCTGCCTAGCTGCCGTATAAGTTTCACCCACCTAATGGTATGTGAGCAGCGGTCAAAGGCAGCGGCCGGCGAATGCGGCGACGCGACGAGTGACGTTGTGTATGTCTTCTACGAGCTCTCTCAACACTGTGGCGCGAGCTAGTTTCTCGGGGCTCGACTGTTGTTGACACTGCTATGATTGGCTACCTGTGACGTCCGTGGACGATGACCAGGATTGGAGATGGCTGGCGGAAGTGTGCCGTGCCATCTATTCTACTGCCGATGACGCCCGAGGATCGGCGAAGTTTGAATGCTTCTTACTATTTTGTGCTGCAACCTGGATTGTGGCATCTCCGTTTGCCACCAGCAAGCGCCACCTTTCGTTTCCTGCCTTCCCTCTCCAAGAAGCATCCAGAAACGTCTCATCTTCCTGGATTCCTATTGGCTGACCGGGAAATGTGGGGATAGAAGACTCGCTATAAATGCGTGCGGCGGACTGGCGAAGATCAGAGATGGCGAAGTTTTGAACTTGTATTTATGCTGGTTTTAAGTTAAGTACTAAGGCAATGTTATGTAGGCTTTCTTATGTAGGAGAATTTTGGAAAATGATATCTATGAGAAGTCTATTATTCATAAATTATCTTGTAGATATTATCACATAGCTGTAGCCGTAAGTAATGTCTTGTATTTTTAATCTTGGGCTACAGCAAGCTTTGTTATGTAAATATTTGAGCAACAGCTGTAGTTTAATATGAATTTAAACTTGAACTTCAGCTAACTTTGTTATATAAACGTTTGAGCAACAGCTGTTTCATATGAATTTAAACTTGCGCTACAGTAAGCCTTGTAATATAAACAGTTTACACTTTGGCAACAGTAAGTCATGTGATGTAATTTTTTGGGCAACAGCAGTTTTTTAGACTTGGGCTGTAGGAAGATATCGTAGCATTTATTATGTTGGCGTTATAGTTGAGTAAAAGTAATTCACATATTTTCTTCTCGTATTCAGAATTATTATAAATATTTCAGTGTTGTAGTCATGCTATTTATTGTCATTTATGTTTGTTGTATTTGTATTGATTTTAAGGCCTAAGAGAAAAAAATGGTAATGGGATACATCACGGCCATTAATAAATTCTGCAACTAAAGTTTAGTCCTAATTTTGTGTTGATTCCCTCCCGTGGAATTCCACAACCTTTTTAATACGTTCTTCCTGGCCTGGCGTACGAACGTCTCTTGGCCTTCCTCGATCAACATGCTGGCTGATGAGTCTGTCTCCGCAACACGACGAAAAAGAGCCGCAAATGTTGGGTGACTAGGCTGTTTTCGGTCAGGAAATGTTATCCGATACAACCGTGCAGCCTCACGTCCATTACCATTCGTGCGACCTTACGTAAAAAACCATATCATACTGCTCACGAAGTGGATATCCTGCCATGTTTACAACTGCAAAACAACAATATTCAAAATGATAATAACAGATTATTTACAAATGTTAACAAGTTTCCTTGGTAACATATCGCCATAGAGGATACAAGTGAGTTTATGACACTCTCACCAATGCTAAGACGATATAAATACGAGCTTCTACAATCAATAACATTATTCAATGTCTGTATAAAAAAATTATTTACCTTTCAACCATTAAACATTATTTAATGATTAAAAAAACTAACGGTTTTCGAACATATGTTATATGATTTTTTATTTTATTTTAGTGTAAGTAACCTACCTCCAAAGTTTGTAAAAGTAGTTCATAAACACCAAGTACACACACATATGTATATGTGTGTATGTACATGTATATATTTTTTATTTATATATATATATATATATATATATATATATATATATATATACATATATAGTAGGCTAAAAAAGCAAAAACACTCTTATGCATACAAAAATATTTACTATCGACACTGCTCGAAATACATTCTCTTATTATTTAGGCAGTGTAAATATCAAAACAAAAATATTTTGTACGGTAACATTTCTACGTTTGATTCTGTTGTTCATTCATCTGCATACTGCGAGAGATAAAAGCAGAATTTTTCCGGGCGATAAATCCATAAATAAATACGTATGTTTTATTGTTGTGCAAAATAATATTAGAAAATGTTTAAATCAAACAAATAAAGTATTTATTTCCATTAAATTCCTTTCTACATGCTTTTCCGCATAAAAGAAATATAAAATCAAAAAGCCGTGTTTAACCGATACAAAAAAATTAATAAAATATTATAAATATAGTTTGAAGTGTGCTTCGTTTTTTGGTATCCTGTGTGTTGTACATAAATGTGGGTGATTATGTAGATGAAATCACGTAATCATATATGTATATTTAAATGAAGTAAATTTTATGTGTGCTCTCCATTTCCAGAGGAGAAAGTAAGCATAGTAGAATTTTATCAATTGTGTTGTTTCACGAGCGTGTAATATTATTACGATGTTTAAATTTAGTAAAATGAGTTACTGCAAACAATATTTGGTTAAAAATCATACGTTAAATGAAACTCCTGTAGTCTGATAGAAGCTTAAATATTTTTTATAAATTCACGTAATAAAAGTTGTTAAACATTTATGAGTATCAATTTTTTCACTACAATTGTTTTAATATCCAAAGGTATCATGTCAAAGGACTTAAGCGCAGTACAGTACACTACATGCAACAAAGTATTCGTGTCAAAAAATAAATAGCTGCGTTTGAAAATTCATACTTAAAGGATTAGCGTACTCAGGTAAATAGTTTAACAGTTCTAGTCTCTGGAATTTAGGTTTGGTTTCAGCAAATCAAAACAGTTAAAAAAATTAACTGGTATTAAATGTACTAAAGAGTATAAAAATTGTCAGTATAGCCGTCCATCTAATGATGAGGCCTACATTACCAATTCAGATTTGATACAAAGCACGTAATGATATTCTATTACAATTACTTGCTCTTGTGTATTCAGATTCAATAACAATATAAATTTTTAAATTACTACGGTAATAACTTGCGTAAGAATCGAGGCAATAACAAGTCACATGTTAAAGAGTAACGTATTTTGTCTGGAAATAACTAAATAACTAACAAGTGCAATGCAGACGAATGATGAGTGCTACGTATAAACGACTCTTTTATAATGCTTGTGGGCAATGATTTTTGGTTAAAAGAATTATGCAACATTTTGTTTCAGTGCCTCGCGTGCACATCTGCAGCTCTGCGTCATGAGCAGTGATTGGCTGTTTTAACTCTTAACATATTTGGTATCTACCCGCAAATCGCAGACGGGTGGAGTCGCAGTGACATTATTCTCATTGTCACAGTCAAATGAGTGACGCCTCTACACGAATGCTCGCTGATAATAACTACGTACCAGAGCTGCAGATGTGAACGTGAGGCGTTGCAACAAAATGTTACAAAATTCGTTTCACCAAAAATCATTGCCTCTAATAATACTAAACACGTTTACATGAGTTATTAATTTTTGGCGGGATAATGCATATTCAATTTGCAACTCGTACGAAACTTGGGCATTTACAGAATAAATTGCATTACCTTAATCATTTATAAGATTCTCTTGTGAAGTAAGCTATGAGCACCACGACAAAGGAAGACAGCTGCAATTGTTCCCGATAATGGGGGTTTACTAACATAACTTGCGACTGGAAAAGTTGGGAGTAAGTCATATTAACGCAGCCAAAATGCTCGCAGTGTACGCTGCAAAAATTTTCATCCAAGCACATAGGGCAAAATTAAATATACAATTTTCAACTATATGAAATATACATCACTGAAACTGCTAGTCTGTGAATTTTATTAGGGGCAGTTAAGGACCAATTGCTACCGTTTATTAAGTCAAGAACGAGCGCTAGAAATGTTGTAAGTTATAGCTAATAAATATATTTTGTTTTATTGTTTGCTAAATTAAATGAATTTTGTAGTACATCAAATGTATTTGTACAATTAAAACGAAAAGGTAATTTCATATTTTTGGCTTATTCTTATAAGTATTGTTGGTTTTAATGTAGACTATGATACCATGGACAGTTATAGCGTTGCCCAAATCCTCAAGGAGCACCTACAAACTTATTCAAAATATCCCAGACAATACAAAACCCGTGGTTAAATTTAAACGCGAGATATTGGAAGTTTCGAGTTAAAAAATAAAACGAATGCCAAACATTTCCTTTTTGTTTTTAACATTGTTCTTCAAAAAGCGATGAGAAAATGGTTCAAAGTACTAACGAGGTTGGTTGTGCAGAGTAGATTCGTCATAGTCACATATAATGGGCTGATTGTAGATTGTCACTCACTGACAACTTACCACTGATCGTTAGATCTCATAAAATTACGGCTAACTATTACAACTGGCTAACAAAACATGCTGGTAAAGCGGTCTCCCAGCATCACTGGAGAAAACGGAGTACCTTACTTTGTAACAACACCGTGGAGTCAAGGGAACAGAGAAATTTAACTTCTCAAGGAATGGATCGAACCCAACTTGTCAGAGAGGATTATCATGATGTAACTAGCCTGTGTAACTTGTATTCTGAGCGCCTCATATTGAAAAGAACTCGAAAATAAATTAAGATCTGAGGTGTTTGGGGTTTTCAAACAATCAGGGGCAACATCGCTTGGCTAAGAATGCACCAAATACAAATAGCAAGTAAAAGTACAGCGAGAGGATTTAAAATACCACGACAGAATGTAGGAATGAAGCAATTTAGTAACTGAGAACTACAACTCACATATTTCTAAATCAAAAAATTAAAATTAATGTTAACTACAATAACTGAACAACAAGCCACTAGCGAGGGAAAGCCATTATTAGCGTAAGAAAATATACTCCTGAAAGGGTTTTCATAGTAACAGTAATAAAAACTGTTACAAAAAATATAGAGAATTAGTTTGCTCTATAATTAAATTAGCCACTTATACGTCAAATAATGTTCGACAAATTTCCAATATGCAGAAACAGCTATCACTTTACCGGAACGAAAACCGGACTTTATACTTGACTCAAAAACAGACATAGATACCCGGAGTTCCCGACTGAAGACATAACTTCCACCACGTAGTACTTAAAACCACGAACTGAAACTATAATAACATAACTAAAACGTACGTATACACAGTGGGACGGAATTTAATAACATTTTATCCAATGTACCAGGGCACGCCTGCCTTCTCCGCAAATTATCTGCTGCTTCCAGACCAACGGTTTTCGAGCCATGGTGGCCGAAATGTCAGACCATTCTCTTCTCACCAAGGCGATCCGGGTTCCATTCCGTACTCTTTACTCACCACACGTCACCTCTCATCAGCGCTGAAGACCACGATGTTAAGCGCTGACTAAAATCACTCACTCACATACTAAGTACCAAGGACCTTCTTCTCGCGTACTCCCAACATTTACAAACCTTCGGTCATTTAAGATTAAGCTTTCAAGGCCTTACTAGGTAGTACATTTTCACAGTGGTGCAAAGAAACTCAATTTATGTAACGGAAAGCTTTGAAAAAATCCAAGACTAAGAACAATTAAACAACGCACAATTCAGTAGCTTTGCAAAACAAAGCACCGTTTATAAAAAAAAATATTTTGCTTGCTTGGCTTATTTTTATAACAAAATTGCCAGTACTTTGGGTGCAAAAAATTTAGCAATAATGTAGGGTATTTCTAAATTAAAATCAGTGATTTTTTTATTTCAAAATCACTGTAATACTACAGGAGGTGGCCTTAAACGAGATGGGACAAAGCATGTAGGAGCCCACCTTGCCGTAACTTAGAATGTACCCTGTAGGAGTGTCTCGTAGACGAACCAAGACTTCAGCTCAGCACACCTCCCCTCATGAAGTCTTGTCATCGACTCCCTGTCACTAACTTTCAAAAAATGGCGACGCCCCACCTACGTAACGGGTCGAGAATCAGCAGAATTTTCGAAGGCTGGTACACATACAGTGTGGCCGTAGCTGGGAGCGCCCCAGTTTTGCAGTAAGAGTTGCGCCGAGCGCCGTCAAAACTGCGAATTATCACAACATCGACGACGGTCCTGCTCTACTGCACGCTTGCCATAACAATCGGTCAGGAACAGCCCGCTGTAGATAAACTCTTTTGCAAGAGCATGATTACTGCGTCCTGGTTTCCAAGATATAACAAAGTCAGGGTCCGCTAGCCTGTGAAATGTTAACATTCAAAAAATTAGCACCGTGACCATTTTGACCCATAAAACCTACAAAGTGGAGTCTTTCGCGTAATGTGAAGCTGAACGTCTATAATACCAGGCATTCATCTACAATTCCTGTATGGCATGGTGTCTGTTATCAAATAGGAACAGCGAAGCAGAAAAACTCCAAATAGAGACAGAAGAAATTCCAGAAAAATTATGTTGGGTCCAATAGTGGAAAAGTGGGAATACTGGAGACGAAATAAGAGTTATATTCCCAGATAGAGAAGTTCTCTAACTCTGCCTGGAAAGAGGGGATTGAGATCTGTTTTGTGTTGATGTAGCAAAACTGACTTCCAACATACTGATAAGCAGCCTAACCGCTTTTTGAAATACAAGAAATTGTGTACCAAAAAGAAAGACTATACGTTAGACTACAGACGAAGCAAATGTTTTAAATAATATATTCTAAAGAATATGTGTACCTCCCGGTCAAAGAAAAGGAAGGTTTTTCGCCGGGAACAGATTTGAAAGTGTTCAGCAAAGATCAAGATCAAGAAAGTAAAGGAAGAAGAACTGAATTGAAAAAAGTAATTATATCCCTCGTACGTTTTATAAATTTACACTCTGTGATGCTTCAGAAATAAACTGTTGGACAGGTTACCAAAAATGTGAGGCTAGGACATACTCATGAAGAGAAGTGAAAAATATTAATACAGTAAGAACATATATTGTTTAATGTTGGTAGTAACTAACTGCTTATAAGACACTACGCATTCAACTTCATCTATCACGAAAGTATATCTACGCAATTGACGCAAGCAAAACAAACACTCTAATAAACAAGCACGGTCTGCTATTTATTATTAGTTTGTAAACAGCAATATGTCTACAACAAGGAATAATAATTCAACTTTTTTAAACTGTTACTGTCAACTGTCACCACAGAAATTTATAACTGTCCGCCCTGATTCAGCCTATACATAAAAATAGAGAAGAAAGTTAATTATTGAGTTATATGTAATAAATAATCCTAAAATCTATTACAAACTGTTATTTTTTTACTATCATTAAAGGCAAAAAAATTACATAAAATAGCAATATTCTTAATTTACCGAAATCTTATATACATGGCACACGGGTAGAGCAATTTTGCTGAGGTAAAAACAGCGTTTATTCAAAATGAAATGCTTGTATTTATTATGTTCAATTTTATTAAATATAGGAAACGGCACGAACGCTACACTTAAAAAATCGAACTCGTTCACACATTTGGAATAGAATTGTTCCCTCTACCGTGCAACCTTTCCCTTCGTGTTCGTGTTTTATAAATGACTACGCCCGCGCATTCTAGCCCACAGCAGAGCCAAATACAGAAGGGAAAAAACATATACACATGCTTACCTAATCACGAACTCACAGAAAATCCGTAACTAAGGTTTCCCAATATTATCGCCACTATAAGTTGTGTTATCACTTAATTCAAAAGACAAAGCTAAAAGAAGAAAAACGACCTCACCTCATGGTTTACACTACTTCCAGTAGCTGAGCTGCAGAAAAAAATATATACAATTTTTTTGAGTCCGTTAACGAGCACAAGACCAGTGTGGGATAGCTTCAGTATCACACTACGTGGCGGGTAGGACTTTACACCATATAAACACCATACCCTGTTGTGGAGCGTAAAGGGATTACTTCTGCAGCCTTCCTGCCGTGTACACGGCTCCAGAACTAGAGTTAATTCGCACTGACGCGTATCTCGTGTTAGGCCAGTACAGAACGTGGTGTTAGCATCTACCATACATCTCCACACGCCACGAACATAACTGAGCAATAAAGTGAGTATAACTCTAAGCTATCCTAACGAAGCTAAACGCTCAGTTTAGTTTTTTCATTATATAATGAGGAATAGAAAAAAGACCGAGAGGGAAAATGTTTGGTTAAAAAAAAAACATGTCTTTCATCGTAACGTAACTGTAGAGCTTTCTAAATACGCCAAAATCACAAAAAATAAAAAAATAAAAAGTAAATAACATTAATTAAACGCTGATAGACTCATTTAGCGACGTGCAGGTACACATAACCATTCGATAAAGAAAACAGTTGATCTTAACGGAATTAGTGCATATTCTGTACAGAATTTTTAAATGTTGTTATACAGTACTGTTCATTTGATTTATCAACACATTTCAAGATGCTTAACATGTATTTCCTATTTTTATAAATTATATATTTTTAGTTACACATCCTAGAACATTTTTACAGCAATCCACAACATTAAAAGTGCTCAAATAACAGTTTATTTATTACAATTAAGGAACAGGAACCAGGTAATGTTTAAAAATATAGTGAACAAAATTTGAAATGTTTATCCTGTGGAGACTGTAAAATAACTATAAAAAGTTTTGTCACACGAACAATTTCATTACAAAACAATGTTAAACTCTAGGCCACTACTGATACGTCAAATCAGTAACATAAATACTTCAGGTAACTTGGTAAAGATTTTATTTTGATTCTCTTCCTCGTCGATTACGAGAAGATAAGACACGTGTTTGTCGGCGAGTGTTCTGAAAGTGAATGCGAACCACAAAAAAAAAATCACGTAAACGCCTTATTAATGTAGTTGAAGTTGTGACTTTTGATGTCAGAACATGTAACTCCAAGAAGGTAAAAAAGTGGCTTTATTTACCTGGCTACATGTACAGTTAAACCATTATTTGTTTTTAATGCATCAGTGCACGAATTTAACGTTCACTCACCACGTCAGCATTATTTTAACTTGATACATAATGAGCTGAGGATAAAATGGCAGTGAAGTTATCGCCTAAATATCGAAGTCGTAACGATCAATAACACTGCAAACGGTACTTGTAGTTTTTAAGCACCAAACTAGGTTTCGAAACGGCGAAACGTTGGAATTGAATTCAGAAAGACCCTGGTTCGATACCGAATTCAGCCACAGCAAAAATATTTTCACTAAAAATTCGTGGCTCGATACATAGAGTAGGGTGGGGCAAGATTGCGCAGTTTGCGTTTGATAATTATTTATAACTACGTGAAGCTTTAAAAAATGCGAATAAAGTAACATAACAATGTACGTAATCTTGCAAACACAAAGGACTTTTCTGATACACCTACTAGTAACACACAGTGAATAAATTAACAATTAACACTGAGATGCAACTGCGCAGTCTTACCCACTGTGCGGGGTAAGAATGCGCACACAGATGGGGTAAGACTGCGCATGTGCGAAAATCTAACATAAATCACAAGTAAAGGCCCCTCTTCCACATGAAGCACACCTTTCGTGCCACCATTTATAGCACAGTTCACACTGAATCCGATTTCCGTGGGGGATCAGTATACTTCTCCGAACAACCAGGACAGCTGTATTCTTGCTTTTGACTTGTCTTCTTTGTCGTTTATTCTCTGGTTGTGCACATTCGTTCTGGTGTACCTTGCTCATTTGAGTCCTTTCTTTTGTCAGCTAGCAGCACTTCCAATGTTCTATTGACAGGCGATCAAGTTAACACTTCAGACTCCCACCCTTTTCGATGACGAGTGTGAACATGTCTAGCTCGTGGGATAGGTGACATTTCTTTAATAGCATTGTATCCTGACGATTCAAGGTCGCCAACTGCAGTGCTAGTAGATGGCTTAGCAGGTGTTTCCAATGACGTTCGGGTCACGCTTGAATGGATGGTTGTCACTTTAAACAGGGCTCTGCTGAAATAATTCTAGGTTGTCAATTTAATAGGGATGTTCGCTCATCTCAGGATCAAGACATTTATCTGTCTCATAAGAGGGAACAAAATTATCATCACTAAATACGTATAGATTCAATGGGCACACTTCAGTCACTTCTAAACCTTTCAAAGCATTTCCGAATGTAGCTGCCCTTCCATAGGCTTTTGTGAATATGGAAGTCACCTGATAAACTGTATTTGCTTGGCAGGGGTTGCGGTGGCCGAGGGGTCAGATCTCTCGCCTCCCACCAAGGCGATCCGGGTTCGATTCCCGGCGGGGTCGGTCCCCGGATTTTCGCATGCGGGAATCGTGCTGAACGACGCTGCTGGCCGATGGGATTTTTCGGGGCTCTACCGTTCCAGTGCTGCTCCATGCTCACATAATATCACCCCCACCAGCGCTGAAGACCTCGATGTTAAGCATTGACTAAAATTTCTTCACACTTCTTCTTCACAGTGCTTGGCACGTACCCGAAATGCAGCATTTGGTAGGCGTGTTGGCGTCACCTTCAGCGTTCGTGAAATTCCAGGCAGGTGTTCGAGAGTTACAAAACATTTCCAACATTTCAAGTATACTGAGTATTTTTAATTTTAGTACAAAAAGAGATAATATAGAAAAAATAAATATTTTTTGTTATCATCTTTCTAACACGTAAACAGCTCTTTTATGCATTGCTTTACTTATTCGCAGAGCTTTATATTTTCAAAGAAAATTTTAACAAAAAACAAGTTGAAGCTGTGGTACTGGTGATAAACACAGAGTAAAATAGTTAGTCACATACAGTAAAACATTCGAATTTTTACAAGAAAAAGCTTGTAAACTGATGTCAAAACATTTATCATTCTAGGCACTACAACAAGAATGTCGCAGGTCATTAAAGTGCTATAAATGTTCCAAATACCCGTGGGGACTGTATGGATACATTTCTACAAAGCAGGTTGTTCTATGTGAAACAAAATAACCTTCGATGGCTTGTCACGTTTTACCAAATATTGTGTACTTTTGCAAATAAAAATCATGGAAATTGGTAGCCAAAAATTATTAGCATAACTTCAAACATAAAACAAAATGAAATGTGCAATTATTATGTATAAATTAACACTTTTTTTTAATATACAAAAATATTTGTATATTTCAAAACCTTTCCTGCAAAGTTTGCAATATTTTTGTAAACTTATTTATTAAAAGTAATATATTGTTTTACTGTATGTGTATGTGTATATATGTACACACACACACACACACACACACATATATATATATATATATATATATATATATATATATATATATACTTCAGCACACTACTTCTCACATATGCAGGGGAAAATAAACAATTTATTTCACAAAAATCTGTCCCGAGAAGCCGGCGCCAGGTTAGAATCCAACCACCATGGCGCAAAGCTTATTACATGTTGCAGCAAAATCAGGAAAGATTAGAGCAACCACTCGCTCAGTGCTATATGCGATGGACAAAATACACGCAATGCAGCAGTTTTTCACAGCAGCTCGCAATCAACTGCATACTGCACGACCACCATTTACCCGTTAACTACAACAACTCGTCTAAGGAAGGAGCGTTGTATTTTCCCCGTTTATCCGGAGGCTACTTTCGATATAAAAAATAAGCACAACATCGTTTTCGCAAACGACAAAGAGGGACCATAATCGATACGTGGAGTGCTGCGAGCACTCTCGCGGGCGGCGAAGAAAAGCGGGAAATAAACTGTAAACAAGCCGACAATGGAGGTTGTAGTCGTTTCATAACACTGCCGCAAACCCTCGCTCAATGCTGGGCTTCATTAAAATAGTTCCTACTTTACGAGGTTAATAGTATATACAGCGTGTTATCAAAGTATATTACTAACTCTGTGAGGTGAATCCTGGTAAAACAATTAGGTAAAGTTATATATAATATAATATATAGTTCAAATCTCCTGTATATCGCATGTTGCCTATCTGTCAGTATTCACATTGTTTATATTTCAATTATTTCGAAAATGGTTGACTTGAGGGTGTAGCGACAAGGCTACCTGTTCTGTACACTGGGGATTGGCGCAAATAACCGTGGCATTTAATATTTATCAAATACAATGGCAACTAATTCTTTGGCGAAAAAACTGCGTGACCAACCCCATAATGTAATGAAGGTGACATGTATTCGACACTTTATTAGCTCAGATTGCAGATCTTGTTACTAATAAATCACACCTAGATATTCATTCTTTCATTTACATTACTTCAGGATTTATTAACAAAATTCATTTATCGAATTCGATTTTCAAACGCGAATTTGAACCTTAAAACGTGCGGTAACGAAAAATGTGTACTACTATATAACTTTACCTCTCTTTTATTTACCAGAAATCACCTCACAAAGTTTGTAACATACTTTCATCAACACGCTGTATAATACATTAAAGCAAAATGAAACATATCATTCTCAGATCCATAAGAGAAAGTGGTGAAGTGAGAGGGTTTTGCGGCCCTTTAAAAACGAGGTCAGAACAGGCGCTGGGGGTCATATGAGATGAAGGCAAAACACAACATCCATTCCCGAGCGAGAATTCGAACCCACAACCTCTCGCACCGTCTGCGCCTAACCGACTATGTTACGGAGACCGGCTAAGAGAAAGTGGTGATAGGAGTTTTATACTGCACGAAGAAAACAAAAAAAATGTTCATGATGAGATATCCTGCTGCAATTTCAGAGATTTTCTAGAAAAAGTATATCAGAACTACTTCTATGGATATTGCAGATATTGGAAAAAATTAAATTCATTCAAACATGAAGTTACTCATATTTGGCATAAAAGATGGGCCGCTCGTTCCACAATTATTGAAGAAAAGTCACGCAGACTCCCCGGAAAAGATCTTTCAGTAGAAGATCAAACTGGAAGGTATATTTATCAGTTAGTTATGACCAGAAGGACGGCAATATTTTGCTGAACGTGACCTTGGACTACTCATACCGTTGTGCGAAATAGCATCATCACTTCGAAGTGATATTTTTGTTTTTAGCAAGATGCCGCTGAGTGCACAACACTATATCAGTTGCAGTGTTTTGGTTTACTTTTATTTATTTGGACGTTTTACTTGCCCTCGAACAGCACAAGGCCTTGTAGAGGAAGACGGGAGGAAAGGGGGCGAGAGTAGGCCAGGGCTTGGTAAAGGAACCATCCCTGAAGTGATCTCGGAAAACTCTAGAAAACTGAAATCAGGATGACCGGAGCCGGGGATCGAACCTGTGTCCTCCCAAATGTGAGGCGAGTGTTTCACCACTGCTTTACTTTGCACGGTAACTACCCTTCATGATATTGGAACCTGTTTTAATATTTTACATATTTCAATTCGCAACAGAGTTTATGAAAGATATGACAATTGAAAATGTTGCCTTTACCCTCTATAGAGAAGGTACAATGTTTAATTATAATATTTCCCGCCAGAACTTTTTTGACAATATAAATATCACTTCTGTTTAAACTATTCGGCTAGTTTGTAGTTAGTGATCACATTAGACGTTGTAATTAGTTTATTTATTATGTTGTAAGTGCATAAATCAGTCCAAAAACATCGGAGCTGTGTTCCACTAAACATTATTTATAAAATTATTTGTTTTAGTTTCTGTTGATATTTTTTAACTTCATTTTTCGAATCATCTTTCCATGTTTTCAACTCCCGTTCACTAATTCTGTTTGAGATGTAAGGTGTGTTACCCATTAAGTTTATAACCTTGCTAGGAGTATCTCAAATCATTCCAGTTTTCCTAGTAAGTTAGTTACAAAACTACAGACCTTAGATGACGTAACATAATTGGAACTGGTTTTCAACGTCTCGGGCAATTTTATTTGAAAACTATGCATTAGTATGAGAGTATTTTTGTGTCCAAAGTAAATATTCACGAAAAATAATTATATATCTTCGTAAGATTATCGTCGGGTCGTTAACTCGCATTTTACGCGTGTATTTTTTGCAAAGATAACTTGCACGACAGTGTGAGAAGAGTGCGGTACGGAGCACTATCATCACCGCATTGTGTTCCGTGTTTCCCGCAGGCGCACCATCCGTGTACAAAATATCCCACTCTCCCTCTATTGTATGTCCGTGACATCCGATACGATCCTGGTAAGCTATCACTAGCCCTGTCCGAAACAAAAGAATCCCGTTCAGGCCAGATTAGCCTTTACCACGGTCGTTGCTTAAACTGGTATCAGGTAGAATAAACATGTTACTGTCACAGAGCACACTGATAATGTATGTAGGTCAGCGTACTTCGTGTGGACATTCAAAGAAGGATGTGTATATTAACACACATTATGCAATAAGTGATATGCATTTTAAGAACATCCTATTTAACCATTAAGGGCGCGGTATACTACAATTTGCATCACAATTTTTTATTTTTTTATTTGTACCAGATATTTTTTTATTATTTTAAACACAAAATGTGACTAAATTTGGCTTTTATGAAAATTTTTATCCCTCATATTTTCGCGTAATGGCTTGTTAAAGTCATATTCTGCGTGTTTCCGTTTTAAGGACTACATTTAAGTCAACTGTCATACCAAACTAAAAAAAAATCACAGTAGATAAAGACATTGCAGACTGCAATGCCATGCTCATAAAAATAAAGAATAAAAATGATTTGTATTTTAAAAAAATATATTGATTTTTTTTTAATTTTATTTTTAGTTTCAGCATTTTTTTAAAAATACAAATAATAATTATTATTTATTTTAATGAGTATGACATTGTAGCCTACAATGTCTTTATCCACTGTGATTTACTTGAGTTTGGTATATCAGTTGGTGTTAGTGTAGTCCTTAAAACGGAAACATGCAACATATGTATTTAACAAGCCATTACGCGAAAACTATGAGAGATAAGAGAATGTCATAAGAGCCAAATTTAGTCACATTTTGTGTCTAAAATAAGAAAAAAATCTGGTACAAATAAAAAATAAAAATGGCGATGAAAATTGCGGTAGTCCGTGCCCTTAAGTCGTTACATTCATTCTACTAGCGCTTTGTATGTGTTAATAATTACCATCATTTGCATAGACTCTATCATCATATTTTAATATTAAATTTTAAAAAGTTATAAAAAGAATTTATTTGCTACATTATGTGATAGAGATAATTCGTAAAAGGGTCATACTCTTTTATTTACGGGCGCGGCGTTGAAGATGCGATTTTCGTACGTACCGCGGGCCCGGAAGGAGCTCGGTTTCGATACCCTGTTAATAAACTATGACTCATACCAAAGGTATGGTACGATTCATCAAAGATTTGCTCCACACTCCCTAGAGCGTTACGTTCTCAGCGATAAAATAACTTTGCAGCACTCCTGGCTTTTGACATCGTTTATAAGGAATACTGTTAAAATGCAGACAGTTTTTCTGTTATGATCTTTGAAAGAACTGAGCAATTGGAGTGCATGATTAGATTCAGTTTCTTGGACGGACTCCACTGCAAATTGAATGACTGTCAATGAAAACTAAACAAATAATAGAAAACCATAAAATAAGCAGATTATGCTTTAGTCAGCAAGATACATACACAACATGGAATTCCAAAATGGAATCTGGTCAAATGTTTGTTACTTGTTTTTTTCTTGACCAGATTCAATTTTGGAATTCCATGTTGTGTATGTATCTTGCTGACTAAAGCATAATCTGCTTATTTTATGGTTTTCTTTTATTTGTTTAGTTTTCATTGACAGTCATTCAATTTGCAGTGGAGTACGTCCAACAAACTGAATCTAGTCAGTTTTTCTGTTATATCAATTTTCATACTGTATTTGCGAGCACACTTTTGCACTTAAAATCGTTATTACAATTCTGTGAAAACAGAATATTTAAAATGGTAGACTGTATGTAGGTGTAAATTTAAAATTACAGTATTTGCCAATTGTACAACGAAAAGAAAAAATATTAGATTTATTTATCCTCTTTGTTAAGGTATGTGACATTGTGTGATTGTGTGTGGGGTTAGATAGTCCCCACCCCCTCCCTTCAACACTAAAGACTGTTTCATATGAACGTAATTTATTAAAATGCGGTATGCATCTTCATCTTAGATTGGTTTTCTGACCTTAAAATACTTTCAAATTACGGTTATTTAAACATGGTTGACGCTGTGTCACATCTTGGGAACTGTTTCGTCTATGCATATCGATTATAATTTTATGATAAATTCTCATCTGCATTGAATGTAAGGAATCATATTGTTTTAGGTCAACATTTTCAAAGATCACATATTATTTACATTATATGTCATATGTCAGGAACTAATGGACTAACTTGTGACGGTGTCAACTTGACATCAGCGGCAGTTAACGTTTCTGGTTACGACGCAGTGTTTTTCCCGAGTGGAAATTTCCATGGACATACTTTCGCCTAGTGCATAACTATAGTTTAATGGAGGTTACCTGGTAGTTGTGTGCGATGGCATGGATTCCCATGATGTTTTGTGAACAGACTTGAAATGTTACGTTAAACT
>PNEQ01135048.1:0-28131 GCA_003012365.1 Medauroidea extradentata
ATGATGAGAGAAGTTTCAGGGGATTCAGCCCCCCTAGAACAGACATACCAGATATTGAGAATGTAGTATATGTAGGTCCAGGAAAGGTGGGGCTGGTAGACAGTGAACAAACATTGGGAGCCAATAAGCGTATCTGTATAAAAAAATCTGTATGTGCAGATTGTTGCTAAATTACTTGGGTACTTGTGTATTTGACAGTGTGTAGTGCAATTGTTGTTTGTATGTTTTATTAGGTATAATTTTGGTCAGGTGGATGTATGTCAGTAGTGCTATTGTTGTGTGTATGTTCTGTTAAGTAAAAATTCTTTAAAAAATAAAATAAAAGGGGAAGATGAGGTATATTCAGAGTGAGCAGGTTGGTAGTAGTGACAGAGAAAACATGGCAACCGTTTAGTAGGACTAGAACAGCTCTATCATATATAAAGTAATAAACAGATATTGAACTTGCAGCGTGTTTTATTTAATAACTTTACATCAGTGATTCCTGCGTCAGTGCGCATAATATCCAGACTTTACATCCATAGTATTGTTTACAGATGAAGCGACATTTACGCGTGATGGTTACTTTAACAGCAGGAACAATCACATTTGAGATGACATAAATCCTCATGCAACTGCCATAGTAGCAAACCAGCAATGATTCTCTGTTAACATCTGGGCTGATATTGTTGGCCACCATCTCATTGGGCCCTACTTGATGCCATGTTGATTGAATGGACACATGTTCTGCCAATTCCTGCAATTCACATTGCCAGAGTTCCTCGAACATGTGCCTCTTGCAGTTCAACTACGTTTGTGGTTTCAACACAACTGTGTCCCTCAACATTACACACAAGCTGTACTTAAATCACCTTAACACAGCATTTCCAGCACAGTGGATTCGAAGAGGTGGGCCTAATGCATGGCCATCACGCTCTTCAGACCTAATCCACTCGACTTTTTCCTGTGGGGTTCATCAAGGCTCTGGTGTAGGAGACACCCATCTAGTCGGAGGAAGGTCTGGTAGCTAGGGTAATTGCCGCCTGCGACAAAGTTCATGATACATCAGGTGTTTTCAAACAAGTATGCCAGTCTTTGATATGCCGACTCAATTGTAATGAAATTGAAGACTACCAATTTGAACACTTGTAGAATTTCTTATGATAGTGCGAAATGGCATTTATAGTGCACAGACGTGCATTAATTTTCTTATTTTATTTCTCGTTGAAGTGAGACAATCCCACCTAATCTGTGTATGAAACTCAATAATGTTTTACCACACTTAAAGTTGCAGAATGCATTCCACTATGGTCACAAATAGCACATTTGTACTGTCATATAGGTACTTCTTCTACCCCATTTAAACATGATTAAGGTGTGATAAATGTACAAATCCCTCACGTTATTGTTGATGTTGGTGACTCTTATTGGTAACCAGAAGTCTGTTTCTGTCAAGCAAGCCATTTTCAAATTTTCTTAATAATTTGTAATTTCTTCTCAGATTTTGGAAGCGTCTACAGCCCTCCCTATTTGACCTGGACCATGGGTTTCCCATATAAAACTTTCTATTTCCACCTCAGGAATAACCTGTTAAAGTTTGTCTGTATGGTTTGGATACGCGTTGTATACAAACAGCTGGTTTACTAGAACGAAGTAAAGACTGTAAGGATTGCCAACTTTTTCATATTTGCCATTTCTGGTAACTCGACTCACGTTTCACCTGTAGTGAAATGATCAAGGAGTACTATTATTGATAGTGTTGTATTTCTACTTCTTTATTAGTGCAGGAACATATACACATGTCATGGCAACCGTCTACAAATGACTGCCCGTCTAGAGCAGCCAGTGTGGGCAACACAACATAACCAATATACCACAGATAGTAAATTTATTTTAATAACACTTGAAAAAATTCAGTACTGCACATAATTCACAAGATTCCAAAACATACAGGTGTGACAGTAAAATCTTATTTGCATGTACAGTATGTAGAAAAGTCATGCTTGGCTTCTCATCCAAGTAGTAGTTTTTCAAAATTTTGGCAATGTTCATTTGTTTTGGTTTCTAAAATTTATGAAATTCGAGAAACATTGAGTCCTGCCTGATATCCGTATGAGATAATTAATTTAGCCCCATTCAAAATGGGACAGTCGGCAACCCAAAGGTAAAGGTAGTAAACAGTGTTTAGCTTACTAGTTCCAACCCATACTTCTATACTTTTTTGGTATTGGCTAGTGCAGTAATAGATTTTTAAGTACGAGTGAATTTTAGCTGTCTTTGTGCTGGAACACATTTTGTTTCCTTAAAAAAGTGCTATTCATGGTAAAGTTTCACAGTAATGGAATTACATAGTTTTCTTATGTATATTTTTAATTGTATGGTTTATTTCATAATATTTTTTATTACTATTTGGACTCAATGATAAACACTGTAATTAATTATTTTGATTTTTAACCTCACCTGAACAGTAACATTTAAGTTCAGTAATTTTATTTCATTTAAGATATATATATATATATATATATATATATATATATATATATTATTAATAAAATATATTTTTTTTTAAATTAAAAAAAATGAGTTCCATGCTTTGTGAATAGGCATGTTCTGGGGACTGCATTCTCTATGCACCGAGGTCATTGACACCTCCTTAGACTGCAGTCCAAATTTTAATTGTTGTGCAATACTTTTGAATCGCCCCCTTCTGATTTTATCTTCCGTATGATGAAGATGAACGTGGTAGGTCTTCCCCAAGAGGATTTGGTCCAGGAGAAAAATCTACAGCCAACCTAATGTTAATTCTCTTAGGGAGAGGTGAAATTATTGTAATAAATTTTGTCCAGTTTAACAAGAGGCATTTTTCTATTAATCAGTTTAGTTTTTGGAGTGAGCATGAAATTTTCAGATAACACAGATGTTCGTAAGACGTCACTTATTTTATGAACTCTGCCCTTAGATTTTTTTTCTTCAGATCAGTTTCATTTAAACAAATTTTTAAGGATTGTAATTAAATTCATGTAATTCTTTCTAGCTTGGTTTTCTTTATTTTATTTGTTATTTATCTTTATTCTGCATTGTCAGGGTTTATGTATTACAGCCCCTGGAACGTCTCCAAAAGGATTGGTAAGATCAAGTTCCACATTCCAGCTCTACCAACCATTCTTAATAAATATTCTTTCACACTGTACTCTTTACCGAACCCTACAGTACACTTTCCTATCTATAATCACTCTTTTCTCATCAAAAAGGAGGCACATTTTAAGATTTTAAGGACCTTAACAAAATACATTAATTTTCAATTAATTTTAATTACTATAGCAGGCATCAAATTATGAGTGTGTTGAAAAATATTGTACTTTGTGAGTAGCAGCATACAATATGGTAGAATAATTAAAATTTTTTGACAGGAAAAAGTTAGAAATACTAAAAAAAGTGTCACTTTTAAGTGAAAAGTGTATACTTGAAATAAAAAATTTAAAAACATAGTCCAATGAAAAACACAGCTAATGAATAGGTGGTGCAAACATGCCCCCCCCCCCCCTCCAACTTCAAAATATTGTAATTGAAAATGTTTTTACCTATAACATGAAAAATTTGCCCATTGCTACACAATTCTTGGATTTGTAGGTAGATACAAATATTGATGATGTTTTTTGTACAGAAATATTGCTGATATGTTTCATATTAAATATGTTTTCAGGTTAAACAATCCTACCCCCTCCTATTTTCTAATATGGATCCCACAGTGCCTATGTGGATGTACTGTAATAATCATTTTTGGCACGACTGAGTGTAGATAAAAGTTTTACAGATTTTCTGAATTTGACGCATCAACGTCATCTTCATTATTTTGTAATGTGAAAGAGCTTACAAAGAGCAAGTGATTATCTTATTAAAGTGACTACAGTGGTCACAAGAGTAAGACACCATCATTATAATGTCTGATTCACATGTATGCTGAACAGCAGCATCTGATCTATCCGCCTAGACTGTTCGGCGTGATCTGCCATCATGTGTATGAACCTCCTAGACATAGTCTATTTTATACTGTTGTCTGTAAGCTACTTATAGGCGGTTCGGGAAAGTAAGCACTCACAAAAATCCCTGCTAAAGTTATATTTTCAGCCAATTCGTATCTTTCCGGGCAGTGATGGCTAACGACTGGAAATAACTTAACCCCAGTGGACACGTCACTTAATGTTTGCGCATGTAAATACAGTATGCAGTTGGTTGGAACCTACAAAGTTTGATAAAAAATAGTTTAATAATGGTCTAAAATGCAAATATGTCAATTTTGGTTGGTTTATTTCAGTATTATTATATTTAAATTTAAAAGAATACACTGAACTATGTATATTGCGTAATTCTACTGCCAACCATATCAGCGGTGAGGCAACTGAAATATGTGTTGACTTACATGCAGTAACGGCTAATGATATTTCTCAAAGGTTAAATTTTTAGTGCTCACTTTATCCCGAAAAGTTAAAAATAATTATTTTACTTTCAGACTACTTAGAATACAACAATTTTGGAGTTAGTGCCAGGCAAGCTTTTAAGAAATTTCCTAAAATTGAAAACAAGTTTTTAAACTTACGTTAATTCAATTTTGTAGCAATATCTAATTAAACCAGGTGCTCCCCTCCCTGCCCGAGCGTATACGCCTGCCACTGTGCCCCATGCTGTTCAACGCCACGTGGTTGATGTCTGTGTCGATTAAGTAGGCTCAGTTTCAGTCAACGTTAAACTTCATTAAATTAGATGTATACCTATGCTACTTCATTACACATGTATTAACCTTGGTGGCACAGACTCCAAAAATAACAATAATTGTATATTACTGTCCTAACACATTATTTGTAGTCTAAGTAGTCTAAAAATAACGTAATTATGTTTTACTTTTTAGTGCTTTTTTTTCCAGATAATTTATTTTTTTAGTCTGTGATTTTAACTTTTATTTCTTAATTTTTTACTTAGTTTTGGTGCCGACCTTCCACGTTTGTACTGTTTGTCGTTAAGGAGTTTCATTGTGACTTCGCAGTACAAGTCAGTTCAGAACGTTCTTGACCATAATCTTGGATTGTTATCAACCTACAATTTCTCAATCACTATGTATGTCCTATTTGATTTTGAGGATTTCCCTGATGTATCTTGAAAATCCAAGGTTAATGTCAATATCAAATATCCCATTTCCAACCAAAAAAAATAGAGAATTTTCCAAATTGGTTTACAAATGATGCAGTTCTGAGGTAACAAACATTAAAATAATACAATTGAATTGATAACCTCCACTGTTTTTTTTTTAAGTTTGTTAAAAAATAAGATTAAAAACCTCTGTTCAGCCTTCCACGAAGAGAGCAAAAGACTGCAAAGGGGTAGTGGCGCATCACTAGTGAAAAGGAAATTGTGGTTCAGGTATGATCTCTCTTGTGTAATAAATAATTGTCACCTTCACCACCGGGGCAGTTTCCTCCCCATTGACAATTCACAATCACATTATAAGCTGCAGCCACAATCGTCTGAGACATACTTCTTGACCAGAATCGGCCAGGAAACTGTCGCTTCAGTGGAATTGCATTTGTGGCATGCTACACGTTTCCACAAAGAGCGCATGTGACACACTGCAATACATATAGCATGCTGCACCATACCTAGCCGCAGACGACAAGCCGCTTGCTACACACAGCCGACAGCTGTCGTCAGCCGCTAGTGATGTGTTGCCAAAATGTTGCTTCAGTAGAATTGAGGCTTTAGTTTGCATTAATAATTTCTACTCTCATTTCTTTTTTCAGATTTTCTCAGTGTATTATCACAATATATTATTCCATTATTTTTGGCCTAAATAATGTATTTTGTGTAACCAATCAAGATGTACATACACATGACAGTAGGCATAAGACTGATCTATAGTACATTCAGTTTTTCACAAAACAAATAAATTTAGAAAGAAAATCCATATTTGGCAGCTATTAAAGCCATTAACAAACTTCCTCTGCAATTACAGCTTATAAATGAAAAACTAACTTGTTTTAAATTGCAATTAAAAATTATCTCACAGAAAAGGTTCTATACAATGTTAAATAATAATAACATTGATTTTGTTTGTAGTATTGTTAACTTACTGTACATTAATTATTTAATCATGAATTTATTTTCTTGTTTGCTTGTAGTTGTAGTTATGTAAATATTTTTTACACCTCCAACACATGTGTTGCATAGGTAAGTACGAAGGCTAATATATTGAATTGAACTACTGGTGTAAATTATACTTGTCAATATCTCCTCCCGTCCCCTTACAACTAAAATGATTTCTAGGTACGGCCTTGTCCCTGGATGGCTAGTATATCAATTTTTTTTTTTTTTTTTTTTCCTTATTAATGGCCAACAGCGGGGAGCTCCACGGCCAACAGGGTAATCATATATTAGCGAATGTAGTAGTCTCAAAGGAAAGATATCATCACTGACAAGCACAAGACAAACACAAACACCCAGTCCTGTACCCGAGGAAGTGACATTAAATGACACTTCCCCGGCCGGGAATCGAACCCGGGACCCTTGACTCAGCGGTCAGGAACGCTAACCACTGAGCCAAGCGGTCGGACGCTAGTATATCAAGACTGTACTTTTGAGGTCACTGAATTTGCACTACGTAGGACAATTGGGCAGTGTTGCGCAATTGATATTTATGTGTAAAATATTTTTATTCTTTGAAACAGTTATACAGAAAGTTTTATAATCCTATGTCCTGTTGTCATAAAAATTGAATTTATAGGACTAAAATACTTATTGTAAGACTGTTTCATATCTAAAATACTTAAAACGCATAACCTATTTTGCAGATAACAAAGTTGGCGCATATTCTGTTAATGTATCACAATCCATGTTGTTCAATGTATCAATGGTAGGACACTGTTGGCCAACCAATTTTATAATAGGATAGAAAATCCACAGTGCAGCAGATCTCTTGCTAATATAGTAGTGCTGAATTATGATGACCTCAGAGTGCCGTACAATACGGAACCCCATCTTCTTACTGTAGGGTACAGAGTCCTCTACCTAGCTTGGTATCTTTTCTGACGTAATGTAAATTCACAATGATTAACTTGGGGAAAGGGACATTGCTGTTGGACCCTAAACACAAGGAAAATGTTGTCTGGATTGCTGGATTGAGGTACAAGAATGTTGCCAAATAATCAGCAGTAAAGTCCATGTAACTGACATACTGGGCTTCCTACTACAAATAATTTCTGTTTAATATAAAAGGTTGTGCAGGGTCCTGAATACTGCTTGCCTTTTGAAGACCATACTGTACTGCATTACATACCTTCATTACCTATCAGAATCATTCCTTGCTTGTTGGGTGTTTTTAAATTCAGTTGCTCATGGGTATTTTCCTAAATAGATAACTGATTTGTCTTCAGTTTCACTTTCTCTTTTCAGTGTGCATCTGACACTATAGCTGTAGAAGTTTTGTTTTAACTTAAGTTTCAAGGATAGAATCTTGCAATTTAGGTGATGTAGGAAAGACAACACATGGAGGAATCCTCGAATGCACAACAGTAAAAAATCTCATTAAAAATCTCGCTACGTCTCATTTTGAAAGCACGAAAACATTTTCAAACAAATGTTTGTTGGGGAGTGGGGCACCACCGCCTGCTGAAATGGTTGTGAAATACTTGGACAAAAGAGGTTCATCACAATCACCTGAAAAGAAAACAATTTTAAGTATGTTATTGAACACTGAAAAGACAAAGTAATTAGCAACAATTACAATCATTAGTGTTAATAGTTTGTTGTGTTTCCTCTCTAGTAATTAAATGCCTTTGACTATTTCTTACTTCCAATTGTGTATTATTTCCATATCTCAGCAGTTTGTGTGATAGCTCTGAGACGAGTCGCATGAAGAACTTTCACTTCTCACAGTGGATGTGATGTAATGTGCTGCGCGGACGTGTTTTTTAAATGCGTCATCTCACGGACGTGGGTAATTTGGGTTGTGCATTTTTCGTGGAGTTGCAATTCCAGAAACGTGAGGAGTGGCGGGGCGAAACAGTGCATCATTCATCTATCACAGCTTCAAGGTCGCGGTGTCCAAACAGCTGACAAGAGATCACGTGCCCATGTTTACACAGAATAAAGAAAGTCGGTCACACGTTCTCTGATGGTCCGAAAAAGTACTGGCACCGAGTGGGCGTATAGCGGCAAACACGGGGGCGGGAAGTCGTACATTGCACGCGATTAGATATTGTTTCCGCTGTATGACGTCGTGACGTGCACAGTTCAAAACATGGCCACGGATTTGACGTTTGGTAAGTTTGTATCTCATACGATTCACGTCAGTTACTAGTGCTCTAAATCCTACGTGACGACAATATGCAATTGTGTCATTGCATTAGTTATTAATAGTGTTTGTGTTTTGACAGGATCGGTACCCGCGTATTACAGAGAAATTTTTGACATGTGCGCCGGCCGTTCCAGTGTTGTCTGCAAGGAAAGATTTACGAAAGTGCTCGTAAAATCAGGCCTTCCTCCCCAGTCTCTCGGCACGGTAAGATAATAAATACGTTTCTTTTAAATTTGGAATATTTTCCGACTGTATTGTTAAATATAACAAATTTTTATTTTGTTAATCAGGTTAGGAGTGCATAGAGTAGAAAATATTTGTCAGTTACGAACAATCGAGACGTTCGTTGTTCGTGACAGGATGGGAAAATTGTGACACGAGATAATGAGACGAGCCTGTGCGTTAGCTGAAACTCAACTTTATTGCTAGCATGTATTTTCATTACGGTACCGAAATTATATTCCTTGGGCATTTAAAAATATCACAATAAAATAACTCTGGTTTCATATTAGCTTGTTTAATTACCAATACGGAACATGTAGGCCTATGGGTGCGTGAATGCACATGTACTGGTAATGTACTGTATTGCCCTAAAGCACTGTCATAGAAGTACAGGTCTGGACACTTGCCTATCTACCAATGTATTTTGCTTGACCCCCTAATTGTTTGGCTGTAGTTCGTCAAGTTACCGAGAATATTGTGTTTTATTGGCGCTTCAGTTAGGGCAGTCGGATCCAAACTCCACCCACTTTTTTCCATTGTTAAATTTATGGAGTAAATAAAGATTGCTGGAGCCTTTTCTTAAAATTGTGAGCGAAGGAAGTATTTCGTAAATTGATAAAAAGTACATTTTGATCAATTGAAAGGAAGTGGGCGGAGTTTGAGTCAGACTGCCCTAACTGAAGCACCAATAAAACACAATATTCTTGGTAACTTGGTGAACTACAGCTAAACAACAAGGGGTCAAGTTTTCAGGCGAGTGTCCAGACCTGTTCTTCTACGGCTATGCCCTACAGAAAATTAGTAACTTAAATCTTAGTATTCCTATCCATCTACAGTACCGGTACCTAAAGTAAAGTTAAGCTAACCAATATGAAAAAATTGTACCTGGGCTGGATCTGGCATAAGGGATATAAAAATATACACTAATTCATATCTGGCAAATTTTAGATATAACTTTTTTTCCATCTGGGAAGAAACCTAACCTAACAGAAAACTTAAGTAAACTAGCCTAAACTCTATCGAAAAACGGAAAAATCAAAGTAGTTGAAGCACAATTTTCTTTACGTGTGAATACTTATAACCACTATAGAAACATTTTTTTATCAGTAAACTGTGATTGTAAATTGAATTGTTTTGCCAGAATATGATTAGTAGTAGTTCTTGATATTTACCGGGCCAATGTATTTATTGGTCGGAACTGATGTGGAACATCATACCTACTTGCACAGTGCCTCTGTTCACATACTGACAGCTCATAATACATTTCTATTAACTCTACACTATACTTGTTACACATACAGTATGAAGTTCCTGAAGTATCTTTCAGTTAATACAGTCTGTTTGCTCTCACTCCCCTATGTGGCAAGGCTGGCGGCATGCTTCCAGCTGACGTGACATGTCATGTGTCAGTAATGAACCAGTGGTAAGGCTACTAGGTAGCCTATAACCACACCAGACCTTACCTGTTTTGGATTCAGGATTTAAAATGGACTTTAGGCACTGTATAGGCCTTTATACATTTTGAGACTTTAGGCACTGTATAGGCCTTTATACATTTTGACAGTTACTCTTTCTTACTGTATATGCTAAAAATATAGCTAGCTAGCTGTTCACAGGTAACAGTAAAAGAAGTGTGTGACTTTAATCTCTCATGCAGTTAGACAAACATAAGAATCCTCTTTTGGCAGTTTTGCTGTCTTATATTTTATGGTCCAGGATTTTCAGTGCTGTCAACATAGTTTCATGAAAATGTAGGCAGTCTTTGTTTTAGTTTCTGGAATTACATTTTCCAGCTCATAAATTTCATTATTTCTGGTATAGACTAGCCCTGCTTTTCTCCCTTGCGTCATTTTCATTATTTTTTGGCTGTAGGTAAAGTTCTATTACACAACTTGTTTTGCAGTCTCTCTAAATTCAGAATTCTGTTTATTTAATATCATATTTTAAGAAAAGGAATTTAGATTTTACTGCTTCAGAGTTATTCTAAGCAATTAGTTTCTTGCGTACCTAATTAATGAAAACATACTTTATTCAAAAATGTAACCTACAGCGTAGTAAATTTATAAAATAAGTTACCATATGACAGTAATCTTTCACGTAGGTACCAAAAAAATACATTTATGAAGTACATAGACATAGTAACTTATATTTAATGAAGTGGTACGAGAATGAGTACAGGTTCAGGGAATCCCAGATATTATCGAGGAAGCACAAATGAGATAATAGGGCATGTAAACAGAGTGAGCAGTAATAGGTTGTCGACGACAGTGCTGAAATTGAAGTACAATGGAAGAAGACCTGAGGGAAGACCACGGAAGAGATGGAAGGTACCAGGTGAATGAGTGAATAATGAGTAACTTATGTCTGCACTTGAAAAATAATTGATTATTTTCAACAATACTGTTGGTGGGCCAGTTCTGGTAGGTATTTGATTTTCGTCCATAAATATATAAACAATACGAGGCTGATAGCATGTCGACACACATACTAGCTGTAAGTAAAGTCATACCTAAGTTCGGACATGTTTGCTACTATGTTACTGTAATGTACATGACATTTAGGATTAAAAATGCATACACGCCAGGGACTCGGAGCTGGCATACGGACAGTAAGTCTCGTTGCATCATTTAAAGTAGAGAATCTAACAAGCCCATATGAAAACAATTAATAATGAAAATTTTGCATAATCTTACTGTATTTGTTTAATTTGAGTTTTTTTGTATTAATTGCTTAAAAGAACCTATGCATAACAGCTACACCTTAGGTTGAAAGATAATAGATACTGTTGGAGTTTATGAACATCAGTATTTTAGCAACCTTTTTTCCATGTAGAATAATTATGAGAGCCTTGGTTGCAGATATGGGATTTAGTGGATGCAAAGCAAGGCAGTCTGTCCCGCAGTTCTCTGTACAAGGCACTTGCATTGGTTGCGTGGGCTCAGCAAGGAAAGCAGCCAAATGCTAAACTGCTAGAAAACTTCTCCGGTGCAGGTGAGCTGACTAATTTCAACTACTTTGTACCGTATTTGTATGTACCGTAGTTATGCGGTATAGTTGAGGAAGCTTATGTTCACGAAAATTTCTTACGCCACCATGCCCTTGAAAATGCTGCAGTTTCTTGCAACATAGGAATCAGAAGAAAAATGTTAGATATTTCGTAGTGGTCTACATATTTATCACAGATTTCAAATATTGCACTAGCTGCTGAATTCTCATGATTCTGTCAAACATTCAATGAATTAGTACAGGAAACTTAAGGAGAACACTATGCTTCAGATAAAAAAAAATTGTTTAAATTACCTGATTTAAAGTATTTTTAACATCTGTGCCCTGGAAGTGAGAAAGTGCTAACTAGAAAATCAGTGCATATTTAAGTTAGTAGAGTAGCCTTCTGATTTTCATACTAAATTAAAAAGACGTGGCACACGAAAATTTTTATGTATATGGAAGGCAGCATAGAAAAACTAAAATTGAGCAAACCTAGAACATAGTTTTGCTGTGTTTTTCAGTGAACAAGGCAGGTGTGGTGCATTTTTGATGGATTGTTAACGGTGCAGAATTTTTGTACTGTAATTTTGGTTTGTGCACAAGAAAATATACCTAAAAAATGCACCGTTCTTGCAAAATGTTTGCTTTAAATGATGGTGGAAAAAAATGGTTTCTAGGATTTTGTTTCTGTTGTTCTTTTAGACCTAGGCCAAAAGAGTTGTCTATATGTAAATTTAGCATTTTCAGAACTGAAATGTTGTTCCATCATTTAGAACAAAGTTATTAGTTTCTCTTGGCTAGAATTTAATTTTACGCAATCAGAGGTAATTACAGTAGTTATAGGTAGTGCTGCAGTGGTTGAGTGGTCAGACCTCTTGCCTCCCAACTAGCGGATCTCTGGCAGATTCAGTCCCTGATTTTTAGCATGTGGGAAGAGTGGCGGATGTTTCCCTATGTCGGGCAGGTTTTATCGAGGAATTCACGTTTCCCCCCCCCCCCCTTGCTCTCTCATTCCACCTTTGCTCCACATTCCTCTCACCCTCACCTCATTCATACTTCGGTCTGGACAGGCAACAAGTATGTCTCGCTAGTTTAGCAACCAGCCCATCTCCTCTCCGACCTTCTCTCATACACAATGTGTACCATAAAAAGATACACTTGACACTGTATGTGTGTATCTTTATGTCTGTGTATGTGCACATAGATCAAAAACATGTACAAATTATTTGTATGATTTGCAGAATTGCCATGCCCAGAGCTGGGAGATTTGTCAGATCTGTCTCCACCAGAGGTGAACCCCACCCACCTGGGGCTGCGGTATTCTGACCTCTGCCAAATAGACTGCATTGACCTAGACTTGGTTCCTGAGAAGAAAGGCCTATTTCTCAAGCACGTTGAGTACCAAGTGTGCAGTAAGGTATTTACTCATAGTTTTCACCTACAAGCAACTTCTGTAATGTGAACTGTGGTAGAGACAGTTTGTTCGCTGTAAAGTGGGAACTTTTGAAGATAATACAGGCGTTCAGGTAGTTCTCATGGAAAGAATTTTGCACCAGGTGCAAAAATCCTTTCGTGAAAACTACCAGCCCGCAAAATCTCTAAACTGAATTTATTATAGCTCATTATTAAATGAGATTCAAATTGGCTAAAAAGAAAGAAAGTAACCAAGGCTTCAAAAGTTAGTTTTATTATCAGTGGCCTGTACCTGTTGCAGACCAGATGTAGCTTAGCTTCCTTCTACCCCTTTAGTCAGTATGTCAACTAAATTCAATATTTTGAGGGATGTCACCTATGTGTTTTTTTTATTTATTTATTTATTTTTTTAACTTAAGTCACTCTAGAAATTTGGCCACTCAGTCACATTTTCCCAGGTAAGGATAGAAGACATTTAGAAATAGATGTTATGGAACTGAACCAGGTAGAGATATTTAGATACTTAAGAAGTATATTGGAATTAGGAGGATAAAACAGGGAATAGATAACTGGGAGATAACAACAAGGAGTAGTAATTTACTGATGTGTGCGAGACCTAGTATGGAAAAGAGAGGTTGACATATTGCATTAGCGCAGTCATTATTTTTTTAACTATACTGTGGTTAACCGCAATTCACTCTTACCCTTTGCTTAAACATTAAAGCAGGATGTTTTTATTTCGTACTACTTGATGTCACACTCCAGTTAATATTCACTGTTTAATATTTTCATATGCTAGTACTTTTCAGTTCACGCTCGCACAATGGCCATCCTGTTTTTTGGTTGCCAGTACAGTAGGGTTGTTTGTAAAATAATATGACACACCTCTTAAAAGTGCTAATTTATAGGGTGTAACAGAAGTGATGGTCAATAATTCACACATGGAAAGTACTGGCCAAAAGAAGCTACAAATGTCAAACATCGGTCCGGGAATCAACCGTTGTCGAGTTCTCGTAACAAGTCGAATTGGGAACCAACTCCAAACGTGTTTGGATTCCTAGGTAATTAAACTGGTGTCTCATGGTATGGGTTCGCCTATCAGATTGTTGACGCATGCGCAACTACTCCCCTCGCTTCCTACGTGCACTGTGCCGTACAGACAATCAGTTACGAAAGTAAAGGTACCATGGTCGGAGGTTACACTAATGAAGCGTATGCTGACATGCACTTCATGTATGGCAAAGCTAATGGCAGTGCACTTCAGGCTGCACAATTGTATGAAGAAGTTTTTCTTTGCCCCAGGCAGCCAGACAGACATACATTTACGAGGTTACATCAGCGCCTTCGAGAATGTGGGAGTTTCGCACATCATGTACAAGAAGGTAGACCCAGATCCATAACACCTGATGTTGAGGAAAGGGTGTTAGACATTGTACATGAACGTCCGAGTACTTCAACAAGGAGGATTGCTATCCAGGAGCGTGTGCTGAGTCATATGAGTGTGTGGCAGATTTTACATAGGCAATTACTGTATTCGTATCATCTCCAGCGTGTGCAAGCTCTCAACAATGCAGACTTCCCTCCTAGAGAGAATTTCTGCCAATGGATGCAATAACAGTGTACTTTGAACCCCCTGTTTGTAAGCAGTATTCTGTTGACGGATGAAGCTGGATTTACCCGTGACGGCATTTTCAACTTCCATAACTGTCACATTTTGGCCTATGTCAGTCCTAATGCGACACACTAGTCACAACATCAGCAACGTTTTTCGTTGAACGTCTGGGCCGGACTGCTCGGAGACCGCATAATTGGACCACACTTCCTACAACAGAGAGTAACCGGAGATCTGTACAGGCAGTTTCTGCGTACTGTACTTCCAGATCTGCTTCATGATGATGATGTTCCACTGAACCAACGCTTGAACATGTGGTTTATGCATGACGGTGCTCCAGCACATTTTCAATTACGTGTGCACCGGCTTCTAACTTGACGGTATGGTCAACATTGAATATGTAGAGGAGGACCTGTGCCATGGCCTCCAAGGTCACCGGATTTAAATCCCATGGATTTCTGTGTGTGGGGTCATGTCAAAAGCCTGGTCTATGCTACTGAGGTCAACTCTCTTGAAGAATTACGCTTGCGGATTGAAGCAGCCTTCCAGCATTTACAGAATACACCAGGACTGCCTGAGAGGATTCGCAACTCGTTTGAGACTAGTTCAATGTTGCATTCAGACGCATGGGCAACATTTTGAACACCTTGTTTAAAGATTAGAAATTTCATGTGTTCCTACATACTGATCAACTGTTTATCTTGACAACGGTTGATTTCCGGACCCATGTTTATAGGACATTTGTAGCTTCTTTTGGCCAGTACTTTCCATGTGTGAATTATTGACCATCACTCCTGTTACATCCTGTATATTTTACGCTCAGCCCCACATTTTGTTAGGCCTACCTTATTTTTGCCCAAGGGGTCACTTAAATCCTTATTGCGAGCAGTGTTGTCATAAAAACGTAAGAACTAAAGGTTAGAAGTATTTATATTTACCATTTCTGTATGTAAATATCTACGCCTGCCTATAACAAATGTAAACAAACTATGGATGCTAAGCTAACCACGCCAGGCGGCGAATTAGAAACTTTGAAAAGAGTAAATATGTATAATAATTATTTTTAAACGTAATAATATTAGTTTTGTATGTTTATTTTGTGCATTATTTATATTCTTTTGGCAGCATGGACATTCTTACAGCCCCGGGGGAAAGTTTAAGTGCATTCACGTAATTTTGGGCTGAGTAGTGGGAAGTTGTGAGTGTTAGGGTGGTGCGCCTGCTGGCCAGCAGACAGACTCCTCTCCAGCACGGCAATCTTCACCACCCACTAACGGGACTTTCAGCCACCCTCCAGGGTATGAACGGCGGGCGTTTGCCTAGCCAACCAGTCTAGGACTCTGGTCTCCTCCCAGAGCAAACTTAACCGACCACCTATCCCTTATAGTGGGTTGCTGTCTGGTAAGGAAGCCGAAGCATTTTCTCCCAACTTTCTCTAACTATCCATTATCCAACTACCTACCTGTGGCCTGGTAGTGAAGCTGAAGCCTGCTCTCCTCGACCTTACCCACCTTACTACGTATTTACCTACTGTGGGTTACTGCCTGGTAAGGAAGCCAAAGCCCTCAACCACCTTTCCCACATACAGTTTGCTGCCTGGTAAGGAAGCCGAAGCCTGTTCCCTCCTGTTCCGTTGCCAAATAAGTTGCTCGAGGAGACGACCGTTCCTAGCTGCGTAAACAGTATAAGGAACGTGCCTTATCGCAGGAGCTTGATGTCCTGTGGCACGTAACTAGTCTCCACCGGAAGTGGATTTATCTATGGTAATTTCCGAGGCTCCATGTTAAATACCGTGTGGTCTGTCGTAATGCAAGTGTAGTGATTGTACAAACCAATGTGTATCAGTATTTTGCAGTGATTGTAAGTAGAGTGTATAGTGAACTTGTCTTTACGAAATAATAAGGCCGTTAAATTAACTTACTTGTTTAATTAATTGTGTGTAAAGTGACTCATGTCCGAACACGACATCCTAGTGTTAGATATCTCCCATGAGGAAAGAGCATCCTCATACCTGCAGGAGTTATCCCGCCACCACAACTAGCATCAGGTAAAACTATTAACTCTGACCCAACTTTGCTGGCAGTATAAGGGCACGGAAAATAAACCTCCGCGGCAACAAAATAATTTTAGCCACATCCTTCGGGAGATACTGCATATGTGCCGCCATCTTATAAGCCCGATTAAGACGTCCGAAAAACATGCGCCTGCACCGCACCCCAGGGTCCAGCAGTTGAAGAGAGAGGCAGCACAGGAGCCTAAGCCCTCTCTCAGAGTGTAAGCGCCGCCTTCTGCGCAAACTCTTCTAGATGAGTGGATTTTACACCTAACCCCTTTCATCTAAATTGAGAATTTTGCACATCTTGCTCCAAGATTGTATCGTGCATCCTCAGCAGGAAACCACACCCCTCAGGACACCTGCACTCTCCTTGCCCTCTTCAGGGAAGACTTCTCATGCTAACCTGAGTTACACATATATCCCTGGAGGTTACTAAAACTCCCTCACAAGCAAAGTGCGCCAAATTAAGAAAGTAAACAATTTTAATAGAACAAAATAGTTAACTTACTAATGCTGGATACGGAGCTGTGTTATTATATTACAGTTCCTCCAAAATGCTTACATATTTTTCATGTATAACACACACTAATTTAAACATTTGCAATGTAAGTTAACCAATTTATTGTTCAGGGTTGCTGCTACTGTTTTATCAGGCCATACAATCACATCTGATTGTTTTAAATTATATGTTATTCTGGCACATGTTACAAATATTGGTAGCATCGGCTGTCAAAATACAGAATTCTTGTATGGGATGGACTTTGCACACGTGCACACATTGATTTTGTATCTGAACCCAAACATGTTGCAGTACCCACGTTGTAGTGCGTTCCTTCTTAAACAAAATTAGGTTGTCAGGCCCCGAATAGTTCAGTCGGTGTCCACACTACAATTTAGGGCGATAAGAATAAAAACTAACGGCTAGTTCAGTCTCAGTTCCTTTTGTTAAAAAAAAGTTTTATAGTTGCACACGAATCATATAAAGTTCCTTTGCATTTTTTTCTCTTTCTTTTAGAGAATGTTCAACCACACTCACGACTTATGAGTGCCGCCCAAAAAAACCATGCCTTAAACTTGTGCCGCCAAAAGTTCCGAGAGGCAAAACTAATAACCCTTGGTGCATAAGCTCCTCGCCCAACCTCATTTTTTTCTTGCTGGCCACCTTAGCCCCAAACAAACTCTTCTTGCAGACATTCATTATGAACCCCACGAAACCAGACTGGGTGCCACCGAAGTTGCACGTGCTGTTTCCAATGAACCCTTTACAGATTCCTAAGCCAGGAGTTTGGCACCATTTTCAAATTTTCAGTAATTTAAACTAAAGGTTTGTCTGGGGCTTACAATCAACATATAATATGCTTCCTTTTAAATGGAGCAGCAATATTTATATTCTCAACTAGGCAATTATTTCTATAATTTTTAAAAATTAATTTTTTTTTCTTTCTTTCTTTTCATATAGCCCAAGGCTACCAAACAGTCAACCATCCCAAGTGTCACCACCTCAGGGCTTCAGCCAATAGGAAAACTTATGCCCATATTTGATAATGTACATCCTTTCAAAACAGGGAACTCCAAGTGCCAGTTCGTCTGACCCTCTTAAAAACCATTCCCGCCTTCACAGTTTAACTTTAGTAACAGTTGAAAGAAAAAATAAAAGCTTACAGAAGTAACATACAGAACATCATTAAAAAAATTACTGTAAATCACATTCTGAATCCGCTGATACCTCACATGATATACAAAGGTTAAAAGGATACTTTGTTTACCAACACAATTAAACAAATGTCAGATGGGTCATTTATGTACCACCCAATGAAATTCCACTTAAAACAAGTTCAAATCATGACTTTACACAACACTTAGAGCCACTTTAGGCCTAAAATAGGTTCAAGCTGTCTATTAATCTAGATTCTTCATCAACACTCAGATGCAAATAAAGCGAAAACAATTAGGTAGAAGTGCTGAAACTTCACATCTCAATTGACACCTGATTTGATACAAGTGGATTTAAATTTAACGTTCAACTTAGGACAAAATTTCAGAGTCCAGGAATAACTTTAGCTTCTGTGAAATCTTAACAAGTAACAGACCAAAGAAGTTGTTTAGATAAAATATTACCAATTAGCTGGTGACTACAATGGCATCTTACAAAGAGAAAAAAATCTAATTATAATTTTGGATGTCTGTCCAAATAGTTTCTAAGTACAAAAAAAAATGAACCCGGACTGCGCAAGAGCTGGGCTACTCAATTTACAAACTAGTTTAACATAATCAAAATTTGTTGAAAAGACAACACCTGACATACATTCAGCAGCTAGCACCTGGGGTACAGGCAACTTACAACGTTAACTCAGAAAACATTGGTTCACTGCTTACCCTGAATATCTTCTGACTGTAACCTGAAAAACATTTACCTAATTTTATTACTATGCCACAAACTTTTGACTTTTTAAATTTGTTATAACTCTCTCTTCTTCAATCCTTGGAGTTGAAATTTTTTTAATTCATAACTGCATCACACATGTTTAAATCACTGATGTTTCAAATGACAGTACTTTAACTGTCCCACCTTCTTTATGTAATATGTATAGGAGTGTATTAATAATATTATTTGCTCTCATAAATTATATAAAGTGGATTGCATGCTGAAAACAGAAGGTGGGCACAATGTGCATCATTATTCTTTAGTCAAAATTAAATAATTCATAAAATTAATCTTTGTAATGATAGGTGATGTAGTGTTGAGTTATGGTGGTGTGAAACACACAACGTTGTTAAAAGTTTATGTAGTCGTGACGAACTTAGCTGAAAGTAGCGCAGAGCAGCATCCCAGAAAAGGATGAGTAGGAACAATACCAGGCGGCCACATTGGAAGAACGTTGGTTTTCCACAAAACAGCCTCCAAAGGCTGGTGAAGCGCAGTTATAAAAGAGCTTCTGTATTGGAAAATAATTGAAGTTGAGCTCAGAGATGTAAAATGCTTATTTCAAAAGAACATAGGCCATGGAATTATGGAATTATCTAACTGTTTACCCCTCCATTGAAACAAAATAAAAAAAGTGGGGGAATGAGTTGACACACGAAGCAAACAAACAAAGGACGTGACACGCGGACGCAGTAGGATGACTTACCTCGGAAGGTAGACCAGCTGACTTACATCTTGAAGTATGTAGAAACGTTAAAGTAAATAAAATTAATGCCTCAAAATGATCTTCTGTACTACTTAAATAAAACACTACACACTACATGACATAAAAATTGTGAAAGTTACGTGGGACTTAAGTCCCGTACACTTAAGTCTTACCGAAACGCAGGAGCAACATGGAGATACGCCATGTCTATTCAAGTATAGGTGGTAGAGTGTGCGGAAATAATGGGCTAGACAATACATGGTAATGCTAAGGTAGTTCAGAACGCAAGGATGTTCAAAACAGCCAACGAGGGTGCAGAAACAAGCTGGATGCAGTGTGAAGCAATAAAAACACAGTACAGAAGTAGCATGTTTTATGTCTGTTGGCGACTGACTACAGCAGACACAGGCTAAAGTTGAATGTCTTGCGTGCTCCTAGGATGCCAGGACACTAGCACAGTGAAAAAAGTGGCTTCAAGTATGTACTGTATTTTCTGTGAGTTGTATTGCAAGGTGATAGTGTTGTTGCTGTGTCAAAATGTTGGCTGTAAAACAGCCTGGATGTGGCTGCTTCTCTGGACTCACAGGTGTGGGATAAAATGTAGTAGCAGAGAAAAATTGCGTGAAAATAAATAATTGTAATATCCTCCAGTTACTAATAAAGGTTAAATTCAATTAATAAATGTCTTTCATATCAAAAACAAAAATTATGTGCTGGAAAATTCAAATAAATATAGCATAAAACTGATAAAATGGCACATAACATTGTATTGTGTTTAATTATTTTAGTTACTCATTTCTGGTGTACACATTAGTTGATATTTAATTGTATTTTGCGATTTCAGCCTTGTGTCCCTAGTAGAACGGTATTAAAAATATATACGTAATACATGTGTGTGTATATATCTCAAATCTAACCTCAAGTAATATTTGTGCTATTATAAGTAAAAAAAGTAATAGTGTTGCAGACGCACATGCACAGTTGTACATGCCTGTGTGGTGCTTGAGAGATGTTAGTGTAAAAATGTGGGCGACAACATAGGTACTTTTTTACGTATATGATTTACCTTATTTTCTTGGTAGGATCAAATACATAAAGACCTTACTATTGATGAGGGGTTACCACAAACCAACCTACCTACCTGAGTGGATCAGCTCCCCAAGTTGCTAAGCTAATCATTCTTTATCTCTCATGCAAATTGGCTTCGTTGTTAAAATGTCAGTCAAGGATCCACATCAGATGTTTTGTTTACTAAATTTGTGTGTGCTGTATCAGCAAATTAGACTTGTCATTTTTTTATGCCTAAGATATAATTTGACCCAAAGTCTCTTTGGTTTCGAGTAGAATATTAATTTATCTAGTAGTTATGTTGCTGTTATTACTGACACAGTGTTCTTTATTTTGGCTCTAGAGGTTCAAAAGTGAAGTACGGCGCAGGTATAATGACTTTGTGGCTCTACACGAGTTGTTGTTGGGAAGATTTCCCTATAGGCTCATCCCAAAGTTGCCACCGAAACGAATGGTTGGAAGTAAGTTCACATCTAACAAAGTGTAATGTAGTGATTCCTTTATCATAAATATCTGTATGTACAGTATTTAATTTTTTTCCCATGTGCATGTGGCTAGTACATAAATTGTTTGGTACTTCCGTATTTAAAAGCCTATAATCACAGTTTCGGACTTCAAGAAGTTCAATGCAAATATGTACACGTATACGCCCAAGTTAGCTTATTAATTTTTGCTTTTTTGTGTTGTACAATAATAGCAGTCATTTTACAAAGTTGTCGCATAACACATAGTTTTAATGTCAATTCTTTATAATGATTGTGCATTATATAACATTATAACATAAAAAAGGCTTGCACAATAAAGTGAGCAGTTAAAGTCCCTGCTAATTTTTTCTTTCTATCATTTTGTTATCCCGCCACTTGTGATTGTAAAAGTTGCAGTATGATTAATAATCGTACAGTACACATAATTATATCTCGTAGCTTTCAAAAGTATTAATGTTAGCTTATATGTGTAAAAAAGTAGGCGAATATTGCATACAAAGATAAAATTAAGATAAATTTAATAAATGTGTTCCTATTTATGTAAAGCACATAGTGATGAATTGTTTGTTTGCTTAAAGTAAAAATATGTACTTGGCTTTCGCAAACCAAGGCAAGCTGTTTTCATCTTTAAAAGTTAAGACTATGTTTGGAGTAAAGTATTACTGAGTATACATCTGTTTACGGTGAAATTTTTAGAGTATCTTTAATTTGCTGGTATTGCTGATGCTGTGTACAGTGACGTCACATTTCATTGAGGAACGTCGCAAGTCTCTGCGGCGGTGGTTGACCCTAGTGGCTAGACACCCGGAGCTCAGCAAGGACCCTCTGCTCCAGTTCTTTTTCACCTACAATGGCCCTGATGTGCAGCACAAGATCCGTGAAGTTTTCCGTCGTGTCCCCGATGAGTTCACTACCTCCGAGCTTGCAGCGCGATCCAAGGTGAGTATTGGCATTTCAGTGTACTTTAGTGTAACACTGAAACGTACTGTATTATAAGTGTAGACATTGTGGTTGAAGTTGTGTAAATAGGTTCTGTAATAAATGAGCATGAAATGTGTGCAAAATGTTTCTTTATAGTTTGGGGTTTGTTACCATAAATATGCAAACAAAAGAAGCACATGACTGTGCATGTAATATTTTGTACAAATGTTACCATTAACCCCTATTGTACAACACAGCTCTAGTGACAGCAATTTTACAATATTCTGAGGAACCATTAAATAAATAAAGTCAAACTAGAATAAGTCTCAGTTAAAATTTACTAAACAATAATTAAATTTTGGTACAGCTACACTATTATACTAGCGGTTGTGCAGCAGCCATCTAGTTTTCAGATTTAAATATATACATATGTGTGTGTGAAAGTTAACTACAGTTTTTGGATTTAAACTTCAATTTGCATTTGGGACTGGGTTTATTATTGAAGATGTTAATGAGCAATTTAATCATTACAATTTTATTTATACATAGTTTAAATTTTCAATAATGTAACATCTTTAGACAACTGATTTGACAACTTTATGGCAGACCCAAAAAAAAAAAAAAAACTACGAAATAGAGTTGCCAACCTTTAAACGTTAACATGACAAAACTAAATTTACCAAATAGAAATACATATTATTCATTGTCACCTACAGGAAGCGAAGAGTAATCTTTTAACATGTCTGCAAAAATGCAACATAAGTGGCTTAATGGCGGCCATTTGAAGAAACTGTATTTTCAACACTCAAGATATCTGAAGAATCATTTTTTTTCCATACTTAATCAGACTCTATATTGTACTGTACTTTTTAAAGTAATTTGACTTTTATATTTTGTTCTTGCCATGTTGGTATTTTTAGAATGGCAGCTATTTGAACTTTTTATGAACACATGAGATATGTAAAGGAAACATTGCATTGATTTTCATCAAACTCTGTATGCATATGCAGTTCTTAGTAAAATGTCAGCTGTAATGAAGTATGTGTTTGTTCCTGTTATAAAAATGTCTGTCATTGAATATGTTTTCATCACACAAAATATCTGAGGAATCATTTCAAAATTTCATCAAGCATAGTATGTACTTAGTAAAGCAACATGACTTTTATTTATTTTGTTCATACTGTGTCCTTACTATAAAAATGTCGGTCATTTGAACATTTTTTGATCACGCAAGATATCTGAAGAATCATTTTTCAGATTTTCATCACACTCTGTACACATGTAGTACTAACTACAGCAATTTGAGTTTTATGAGCTTTTGTCATACTGTAATGAGTAGAGACACGCATCTGTGGTTTTATTTGATGTCAAAAAGTGGGGTTATTTTAAGCTAAAAGTGATGTTATTTTCAGCCAAAAGTGGTGTTATTTTCTATTTCAATCAATTTGTATATGAACATTAAAACTAAAATTATATAATTTTTCTTTCAAATATAGACAAGAAGAATACCATTTTTGCATTTTGTTTCCCTGAAAGAAAATACTATAGATGCCTGTCGATTCGCTACAGTTTGAGCTTGTTGTTCTGCGAGACATTCATCCTTGTCCCTATTAACCTTTTTTTGTACATGCGACTTTTCACACCCATGAAATTGACATGTTACAGTGGTAAAAAAAAACACTTATACAGTCCATATTCAGAGAATTTGGACACACGCAGTTCGGTTTCGGCATATTTCTGCATATGAATGATACTGAAACAAGTCGCACTGTTCAATTTGCTATTGCACAGAAGCAACTGAAGTTACCTCTGATGTAACGTAAGAGAAATGCAAGGGAAAACCACAAGAAAACAAATTGCAATGAAATATTTTCTTCTCCTTGCGACTCTTGAAGAACAAACAATCTATCCCTCGATATAAACATTACAAATGCATTGAAACTTTTAATAAATACAATCTCACTGTATTGCAAGCACTTCTGTATGTTCAGAAAAGTGGGGGTATTTTCTGTAAAAGTGGTGGTATTTTAGGTAAAAATGGGAGTATTTTGGGAAAAAGGGAGGATTAGCTTTATTTGCAAAAAAAGTCTGAATTCTCATAAAAATTAGCTTTATCGCAAATGCGATAGATGCATGTCCCTAGTAATGAGTTATTAAAAATGGCAATCAGTTAATCTATTTGTTTATTAAAAAAAATTAAAATTTCCCAGAGTCTTATATACCTGTAATCACATATAGTACTAAGGAAGCTAATGTAATGGCAGGAAGAGGCCGCTAGGCTTATATCTTAATTATTTTGCAGCATATGAATAAAAAATAAAAAGAGAGAATCCGAGTGGTAGATGATAACTCAGTGTATTGTGCATTATCAGTTTGCAGACATCTGTTTACCAGCCTGCCCCACATGGTCGTGTATTATCTCATGTAACAGGTTCAAAGTTTGATAAATACATGTGTAGCTTATCTAAGATTTCAGTGTTGTTCTGTTGTGCAAAAATTATCAGGAAATTGATGAACTACTATATGTACATACCGTATTTACTCGATTCTAAGACTCTGGGTGCATCTTAAAATCAACTACCAATAATTTTTATGGCCATAAAAGACTTCTTTTATGCTATATATTCATACATTTTTCGTTGCACTGTGTATACTTTTTGCTACAGTTTTTTTAATAGAAATAATAAAACTAACAAAAATGAAAATTAAGTAATTAACACTTCTAGGTGAACGTACTACCTAGAAAACAAGCATTTAGGCTCATAAGAATTTTGTAACTTATATTATTTAAAGAAGGTATGATAATGTATGTAGTAACTTTTGCCGTAGTTTCATACAGAAAAATGTTTCATAAGATTACATTCATGCCTTACGGTAAATGTCAAGCAAATTCTGTAAACATGTGCACGAATACACGTAAACATCATCCGCCATGACTGCCAGCTCCAGCTTCGCTTCGACTGAGTTAGAGCCATCTAGCGAGTAAAGCAACAACTATGCATGATGTGTACGGAACAGCTCTGTTATCTAGTGTGTAAAGCAGCAACTGCAAGCTGTATCGATTTTGACAGTAATATTTGTTTTGGTTTACTTTGTTTACAATGGCAGATAAACGTGAACATTACACAGCTTCATTTTAAAAAAAGTAATTATTTTTGCAGAAAATGATGGTAATAGAGCAGCGGGCTTACATTTTGGAATCAGAGAGTGTAATGTTCATCGTTGGGCGAAAGATCGTCATGCAATATTTGCATCAAAAAGTACAAGGAAGGGTTTCCAAGGGCTGAAACGTGGCAGTTTCCCACAAATTGAAGAAGAGGTAAAGATTTTTGTTGTTGAGCAACAGAATTGTGGATTCGCGGTATCTTACGTGATAATAAAATTGAAGGCAATGGAGATTGCAACGCTGCTTGGCATCGCACGGCACCAGTTCAGGGCAAGTCGTGGCTGGATTGTTCGATTCATGAAAAGACATGGTTTTTCAATTCGCAGACACTCATCAATTTCTCAGAAACTGCCAGCCCTCTACGACGAGAAACTGCTACAGTTCCAGAGTTATGTCATTAAGTTGAGAAAGGCAAACAGTTATTTGTTAGGGCAAATTGGGAACTGTGACCAGACCTCATTTTTTGACATGCCCTCAAATACCACAGTCAATGAGAAGGGGGAAAAACAAGTGAGAGTAATTTCCACTGGAGGTGAAAAACAGAGAGCTATGGTGATGCTGTGCTGTACAGAAGATGGAAAAAAAATTACCACCTTACATTATTTTAAAAGAAAAACACTACCAAAAACGAAGTTTACCAAAGAGGCATTTTAGTTAGAGTCCAAGAGAAAGGGTGGATGACTAATGAGCTCTTTCTTCTCTGGTGTGACAAAGTATGGCTCAGGAGACCTGGAAATGCATTGAATTTACCATCAATGTTGGTGCTAGATGCATTTCGTAGGCATCTAACTAAAGACGTCAAACAGAAACTGAAACGCAAGAAGTGTGATCAAGTTGTCATACCTGGTGGCATGGCTTCACAGCTGCAGCCACTAGACATTTGCATCAACAAGCCTTTTAAAGACAGTGTGCGTGAGCAATACAATCAGTGGCTCTCTCGTGAAGATCAGCAACTTACACCAGTTGGCAGGATAAAGAGGCCGCCTTTGTCTGTTGTTACGCAATGGGTTTTGAATGCCTGGAATAGGATCCCTGAAGATCTTATAGCAAAGGCATTTAAATAATGCTGTATTCCAAACAACATGGATGGAACAGAGGATGATGAGTTGTGGCAAGATAGTGACAGTGAAGGTGACAGTGACTTTGAGCTTGATGATTCCAACATTAACAATGAATCCACTACAGACAGTGCTACAGATGATGACTGTTAATACCATAATAAGTGAACTCATTCTTTTCTACATTTTTCTGTTATGATAATTATTTGTTAATGCTTGTTATTGAAAACAGTACAGTGACTGTGATGTGTGAACAATTTTCAATTTCAATTTAAGGCAATTGTTGTGAAATGTTTTTACAGGTAGGCCTAAGCCTAAAATTGTAATGGATGCAGAAAACTAGTGATAATGCATTTAGGTAAGTTTCCCTTTTCTTAATTTGTAACTAAATATATGTTACATAAAGGTTAATATTTCATTAAACAGATTTTATTGTTGCATGTAAGCTGTTTTGCGTAACAAATTTCTGAAAAGCGAGGTGCGTCTTAGAATCAGTGAAAACTTTTTTTTTCCCCCCCAAGATTTTTCCCAAAAAAAGTCTTAGAATCGATGGCGTCTTAGATTCGAGTAAATACGGGCAAATGAGCATTAATGTCACAAAAATGAGGTGCTGTGCTTATTGAGATTGTACATTTAGATTATATGTAAAAGAATTGTTATATTTAATGTACATGCTTTTAAACAATTACAAATAGATAAAAGTTGGAATTTTGAGTGGCTTTCATTTGATTATATGTGTAAACATATACTGTACATACAAAAAAGTATTACAAAGATAAGATATAGTATGCGTCAAAATGTGAATACAGTGGAACTTCTGAATTACACCACCTGATTCTACACTTTCCTGCCATTTACACTGTTTGTATTTGGTCCCATTTAATGATTTTACATTATATCCTTCCCTCAGATTACACTTTACTGCATTTTACACAATTTTTACTGGTCCCTTGAGAAGTGTAATTCAGGGGTTCCACTGTAGTAGTCTTAGCAAACATGTATCATAAACTTCATGCCTGAAGTGCCATCATTACTATAATCAGCATAATATATTCTTTATTCACCTGAAATGTGGTAAGAGACCTGTAATGTACCAATCAAATGAGTATGTGTTTTAGTGTTCTGTTGTCTTCATGATGCAGATGCTTAAGAAGCAACATGTTGTTACAGTACGTGATTCATAGTCAGAGTACGTATTAGTAGAGACAAGTGTTTTCGGTGAAAATTTCTTTAAAATTTCGTCACTTTTGGTGGGTTGATTTCGGTACTTTTTTCGTCATTTTCTCTCTGATTTCGGTACTTTTTTCGTCAATTTCTCTTGGATTTAGTCACTTTTGAAGTGTCGATTTCGATACTTTTTTGTCATTTACTCTCTGGTTACATTATTTCCTGACAATAACATTACAAGGTATTAAAAACAATATAGCTTCAATAGTAACTTTTGTTTATTAAGTAGTAGAATATATAATTGCCATTATGTAAAACTACACAACTTAAATGGTTCAAGTTTGTTATCTTTAAACAAAATATTTACAAGAACAAGCAACTCTTAAAAGGAAACAACAAAATTAGACAATTATATCTGTAACTTACAGAGAATAAAATGTACTCAAGGTCTGCCTCAAAAAAACAATAAACTCAGTCTGACATTGCCAAAGTTAACATTAGTTCCATGTTATCAGCACTCA
>PNEQ01135049.1:0-27050 GCA_003012365.1 Medauroidea extradentata
ACAAAAATTTGCATGATTAAAAGGAAAGCTGCAGTATATTGCTTTGTTATTTACTTAATTTCTCATTACATGTATAACAAACAAATAAGATAACGTTCGTCAATAGTTATATGATTCTTGAGTTATTAATACGCTATTATAATTAAATACTGCAAAGGTAAACCATGTTCAATCGCATAAAATAGAAGTTTTACAATACGACTGCTTACTTTCGTCAATGTTTTTCATTTATTCTTAACCAGCACGTAAAAATAAACAAACTGAGCTCTCAGTTCAGCCAATTGCGACTCGATACGTCACTGCACGGTTGGCACATTTAGCTACCTAAACCACTAGTTAGCTAAACATAGGATTAAAGTGCGTTGAGAAACGGTTTAGATTCAATCACCACTTAATCAACAGTTTAAATTTAATCTTAGAATTACGTAACCGAGACTTTAATCAGACATTGAGAAACCGGCCCTTAGAGTAGCTTGAATACATTAATTCATTTGTGACAATATGTGTAGTTGAAATGTTGGCAAAACAAGGCAATATTTTTAAGACGAAGTTTTTAAAGCATAACGCCTTATATTCCGTAAAAAGTTAAACAGAAGCGTATTTAGTTCTGTTCTTTAAACTTAGACTATATACATAAACTTCAGAATAACATACAGTATACCTGCCTGGTCAATTTTAAAGAAAAAAACCTAATTATTTTTAATATTTTGCTTTATTAGATGTTTTAAAATGGTGAACCAATATTTATATTTCCAGAATTTACACTTTCTGTTCAAGGGATGGAGACAGCAGTGTCATGCAGCAGTTAAATAGATGTAAACCATATGGCCCAAACTACCACATTCAAAAAATTGAGTGCACAAACCATATACTGAGGAACTATTTACGCAGATTGCGAGAAATAGCTTTCACAACAAAAACTGACGTTGGTCTAGTGCCATTACGAATAAGATCGACTATTTCGGAGAGGATGATGCGACTAAGAAGAGCTGTGACTGGAGCTATTTCATACAAGAGTACTCAGAAGGAATTGTCGTTTCATCATGTATTAGTACAGTAATAAGTACTTACATGATGTTTTTCATGGTGTATTATGTACGTGATTTACATACCAGATTTCTGTGATAAAAATGTCATATCGTTTGTGCTAAGTTACTAATGTTGCTATGTTGTGCGAATAATAAACAATGATATCCCTTGTATTTTAATCATACCGTGTTTTATTATTTCAGTATATTTTTCATGTTGATGCAAACCGTACGTTGTGTCCACGTCGGTACATCCGTCACTTAATTGTAATGTTTTGTTGAAAAGTGCAAGTGTAATATTCTCATTAGCTTATTGCATGCAGCACTATACATCCACTGTGGTGATTTCCTTTACACGAATAACTTCTAAATGAATACGTTTCTATGACTAACATATCTCAGAAATACATCAGTCAGATAACCAATACGTTCACCAGACAACATGAAGCCGGCTGTCAATATTACAACCAGAGTAGTACAAAGTTTTAATACGCGAATAATCTTACAACTTAGGGAAAAAAAGGAAGGCTTTTACAGAGAATCTTAGTGTTTCTAGTCCTATAAGCGGTTAACATTGATTTTTACTAACAAAAAAAATCTCAAATTATATTGTTCGTCATTATTCAAACTAAACGAAAATTCGTTGCCATCATCAATTTGAGAGTAAGTCTGGATCAATCAGTCTAGGCTATGGAAAGGTTGGAGTGTAGCTCGTGAGCTCCGATCACAACAGTATTTGGGCTGGAAAAACCCTGGCCTAGTATAAAGTGCCAGTCCTGCTGCGAGCGTCTTGAATACAACACTTCCCCCACCACAAACACCCGCTGGGAAGGGACAGGTCATCTGGATTTCTGCGAAAACTGGAAGGAGGAGGGCCGGACGATGCGAAGAGGGGAGGGAGATGAAGCGAAGGGACGGGAAAAGGAACGAGGAGCAGCATTTAGTTCAATGAGCCGCCACAGACCATCACTGGATTTCAGAAAGAGAGAAGCCGTAAGACGAAAAACGGCGGCCACCAGACGGCCACCTTAAGCGCTGACCAAAATCTCTCACTCACGACTTGTTTCCCAGCTTCATGGTCATCGATCGAATGTTTTTAACTCTCAGCGTCTAGGGATTCTATCCACTAACACAGACATGTGGTGTCGCAGGAACATTAATATGACTGGCACAGTCAAGTAAGCTACGCCTCTACATTAATTAATGTTATCCAGTAACCATGAAGCTGAGCTGCAGATGTGTACGTAAGACACTGAGCCATGCTGGTGCAAAAATAAGTGGCCCTAGAAATGCACGTACTAACCAATCAACTGGAGTGCAATGTTTTGCTACTATTATTTTATCTGCGGAACTTTGAGAGGTGACAATTTCATTGTATTTGTGGAAAATACATTTTTTAAAGTCCAATGCATATTTCTACCGTTGTCTTCCTAATCTAGCTGTTTTTCTCCCAAGACACATCAGTCTCAATAAAACGTTTTTACCCATGATGATGTGCCTGAATTTTTTTTGTGAGTGCATTGAAATTTTGAATAGTGGTATAGTTTCAAGCGTGTGTTATTTTCGTGGATATACATAATTCACGTTTATAAACGTACTTTCGTTAAGGAAGGAACAATTGCAACTCGCTGCTACTCAGTTAAAACAAAGGAGGAGAGGTTTATAAACAGGCCCAGAGCTCAGCGTCTGTCATCTTTAATGACGCCATTCGGCGGCCGTTTTAGATATGACCTTGAACTTTGCCTTTGGTGGTCTTAAAGTAAAAAAAAACTTGAAATTTTCTTTACACGTTTTTATTCTGTGTTCGTGTATATATTGTGACAAAGCCGTATACTCCAGCCTTCGCAAATTTTACCATAACTGCTGACTCATTTGAAAACTTGACCAGGTGGATAGGGTTTGACTCGTTGTTTCCTTGCAAGATTGTTTTTGGCTCAGATTTATGTTGGGCGTGTCTTATAAGCCACGATACATTTGTATACGTAATTTCAGTGTGCTTGTGTTTGAAGTTTACCTAGGACATACATATTCTTGATATTTTTCCTGTCTAATGTAGAGCTGAAGGTTGTACAATATACGTAACGGAAAGCAAGCTTTGTAGTGGATGTAGTTGCACGAGGAACCCGTTATAATAAGACGAACTACGTAATGTGCATGTTGGAGGAAGCTGCTTTGATTGCTTAGCTTCAAACCCTCACAGGCGAGACCGCAAACATCGCTCGAACGTCACAGTCGAGGTAACGCCAACAGCATTCTAGAACGTTCGTGAATCCGTAGTACTGAGATAAATCAGCTGGTAATTGACAACTACACAGTTCTCTAATATCTTGTCAAGGTAGGATCCACTGCTAGGTCCTTAATGTAGGTTAGTCATACTTGCAGTAACTGCTAATTAGCTTGCAGTAGAATCATTGTGATAATCTGCTGTTAGAAAGTAGCTCCCTGTATACAAACCTGTAATACGATTTTAATACATATACTCTCCTTCAGACAAAAAGTAATTATCGAATAAGCAGTATAAATGAAGGATCAGGGCTTCTAGGAACCTGTTGTAATAACATTTTATGACAGTTTTTTGGCCTCCGGCACTCCTTAAAGCCTTGGATGAATACCAACCAACATGTTTTTTTTTTTTTTTCGGATAAAATCCGGCAGTTGGACAGAATCTGGCCTGCTATATATTCCCTAACGGACTTAGCAGGAGACATACTCTATGGCGTGTCATAACCAATTACTCAGTCCAGACCACGGTCTAAGAGGAAGAGGTCTTGACACTGCCTATGCTCTCCAGCAAGAGAAAATAACCCCTTCATGTCGCCGAGCGCTAGTAGTAATTTGGTGGAAGATTTGTCTTGTTTACATCTAGCGTTTTAACATTTTTGCAATTATTTACATAAAATAATGTTAATAAGGTAAGCTGATATAGTATATACATGTTCCATGTCTATAAATGCATTGGCATGTGTGGAACTGTTTATAAAAGTAGTCTGAAGAAATATATTGTGTATTATTGTTTTAGTGAACACATTCGAACAAAAACTATATTTCGTGCACTACAAAATTTTAGAATCGTTGCAATGTGCATCTACATGAAAAAGTTGAAAAATTTAATTTTATTGTTGTAAAAAATGTGTTCCAATACAAAATTCGTTCCCATTTTTTCTACGATATAATACTCGCAATTCCGGTAACAACTTCACATTTTAAGCCAAGCCAAATACAAAAACAAGGCAAATCTTCCACCAAATGACTACTAGCGCTCGGCGACAAGAAGGGAGTCACATTTTATTCCTCAGTGTCAAGACCTTTACCTTCATAGGCCGTGGTCCAGACTAATACCGCTTATATGCCACATAGAAGGCACCGGGGATAATTCAATGATATGTAGGCTAGACTCTACTGTCCTATGTATCCTCGAGCCTCATCTCTCAGGCAGTTACACACCAGGTGTTAACGCGATTTGCTCGTTGTTTTCTTGTACGTTCTTATGATTGGCTGAAAGCTCTCTGGACAGTGTCGTTTCAACTGTGGAACAGTTTCAGACGTTACAGAAATGTACGTGTTTTTGCAGTCAAACTTGACCTAGCATAACGTAGCGAAATTATTGCGGGCTGTTACAAAATTAATTTTTAAGTCGTTTTACGCATAATTTTTAAAGTGATTGGGTGGCTGTAGTCAGAGGCAGGCACTTTATGCTGGTACTAGTTAAGCAGTTAAGTTAAGGGTCAGGGTTACGGTTACATGAAATATGGTAATCTAACTACGGTGGCTTTACTCTACGTAGTTTAGTTACATAATATTACATAATTTAGATAGGAGGGGAGCGGCTGATTAGTTAGTTACGTTAATGTTCTAATATACGAAGGGTGACCCTTCGGACACCTTAGACCTCACCGTTAGCATGATGCCGGAGGCTGATGATGAATGTGCTCGGCTATCGACGGACGGCGGCACGTCGTGGGTCTCGACCCAGGACCATCCTGGCGAAGTGGTGACGGCTGGAAAGTTGAAGGAGACAGGCCTCGATTCCCCCGATACATTTCATTATGTTACCACACTTCAGTGCAGGTGGGGAGAATCACTGAGGCCCTTGTCTTGTGCAACCACTGACCTGATTGCACTGCCGTCGTCGCTAGCCCGTCCTCCAGGCGAGGCTCTTGCTAATCGTAGCAGGGCCCTACACATCGGCTATAGAAGCTGACGGGCAGTACGCATCCACGCACGGATGCAAAGGAACACGCTGTTTATCTCGGCGATGTTGTTTGCATGGCGTACACCTCACCTGTCAACATGTTAATGCCGTTACATAAGTCCAAATTCTATTCGAACTCCTTCACTACTGCCGCGTCTGAAGCATGGAACACTATGCCATATGAATGCAGGAATATAAAAAGTTTCAGTACTTTTAAGAGAAAAGTAAATAAGTACTATCTTACTCGCTTCGGCGGTTGAGTGGATCAAGCTACATTTTCGAGAAGTTGTGTTCATAAATGTATGCATGTGAGTAAATGAGTGAGTGAGAAAGTGTTTGCTAATTGGTTTTTTGTGTGTATAGTTTTTGTTTTTATGCATGTTTGTGTGTATGCATGTGGGTGAACGAGTGAGTGAAAATGTGAGAAAAACATTTTTTTGTGTTTGTTTTGTTATACAGTATTAAGTAATGATCTATTAAATTTACATGTAATATATATTTATGAAATTTCTGCACTCTGTGAAATTGTATTAGTTATGGGGTCAATGTAAGTAAAAGCGATTCTGCCTTAACTGCGCCTCTGAAGACGCAAATAAATAAATGTAGAATTGTTTTGAGTACTGATATCCATAGTTGCAACATATAAGCCTATCACAAGTTGCGCGACTAATCACATAGCAGCTGCACTGTCATTGTCTGACCAGGAAGTAGGCACCGTTACTACATAACAGATTTGTTCGGGCACCCTGAGATTTCTACTACTTCTGAGATTTTCCTGCTCTTTTCCATTTCGGCCGTTCGTTTCACCGGAAGTATTTTTTTTTTGTAGAGTGTTCGGGTGTCAGGAATACTACTCTTTTTCTCAGAAAGAGCATGAACATTCTGCTCTTGCTATCGAGGAAGAGCAGACGAGCAGTGAGATTTACAGCAGACGAAAAGCGCGCTAAGTTTGGTGTTGTATTTCTTTCGTGCGTGGCTTATCAAAATGTTTGGTTGTTTAAGCTACTGAGGACTGTTTTGCCAGTACATAAAACATTATTAACCATTATTATACATACATTATTAATTAATAAAATCAATCAAGTTTCTACAAATAAGAAATAAACGTGAATTTAGTAGGCTATTTTAAATCAATTTTAATGTATTTCCATTACGCATACTTTTAATTTTAAAACGTTATACGACATGATTACTTTCAAACTCTTGGTAACAACATATAAAGATTAGTGAATGTCTGTATCATATGTCACATGAAGCAAGCTTTTTTGTTGTACAGAGTCTTGTTGAGGAATTCCAGCATGTCTCGTGTGCACTAAGTGGAACAGACCAATAATTATTCGTCGGGAGCGTAAATTCTGTTAGCTCCTCCTCAATTCCCTGCCCCCTCCCAAGGCCCTTCCGCTGTTCAACTAGAGAAAGTAGCCCTGCTTACTGCGACTGACTGTGGAGCATCTCTAGTAGAGACGTGGAAATTTAGCGTTATTCTCCGTCTGCAGACTGAACTGCAAGTAACTGTGAGCGTATGACTTCTGCTGTTGGCCGGCAGTTTGTATGGAGCACATGAAGGACCTCTTCAACCAATGATTTAAGAGGAGTCTTCGCCGATGTTGAATTACCACATTTGACTCGTGGGAACAGCGTAGCGACATAGAATATTTAGGAATACAGAAGTGGAATATCCGGTGGACCAGCGAACTTACACACGCCAGCAAAATAGCTTCCCTGGCCAGCTACATGGCGGAGACGCCTACCGCCAATCAGCATCAGGCAGCTGCTCTGATTATCGGCAGTCAGGCCAATAGGAAAAAATGGAATATTTGTGACAAAACAAGGTAGGGATTCATCGATACGACAATTGTTTTGATAAACATACATTACAAATCACTGCAAAACTACCCCTGTTTCTATTTTCGCGAAAATTATTTATAAACCTAAACATGAAAAGATTTCAAATATACGTTTAGCTGTTTTGTTTAAAATTGTTCTGACCATACTGGCAACATTTTCGAAGACAGTAATTATTTTGGTTTACGCTAACCATGAAACAAACGGCATTTTTGTTAATTGACTTTTTTGTAGAAACTGTATAATTTTTTGTCTTGGAAAAAAAACTGTTATGGGAAAACCATTTTAAACATAACTGTTGAACAGATTTGTGATATTTGCTCTCGTTTAAGATTAAAACAAAATAATAATCGCAATGGCAGTATAAACGAGAGAGGGAGGGTTGGTGTCCCTGCAACGAGGCGCGACGAGCGAACGCTGGGTGCCCTACGGCCGTGACCTTGAAGCGCTGTGCTCGGCGGTGAAGGGTCAAGCGGCGCGACCTTGAGGGCCTCACGCGTGCGCAGTGTCAAGGTCCGCGCCCAGGAGGGTGGCAGGACATGTAGGGGAGGGGAGGGGGAGTATTTCAGTCGGCGCCGCCCACGCCGGGTGACGTCAGCTCTGACGTGGGGCTGGGCCGACGTGACGTAGGCCAGACGTCGCCATGGCAACGCGTGGACGCCAGGACAACTCTGCGTGGTTCGTGCCTGCTAGCCGCTAGTCCTCGCTTATTAAGTCTTAAATATAGCCCCACCCCCCACCTTGCCCCCACCCTTCTGCCCGGGTATCAAAGACAACCTATATTAGCCCTTCACTAAAGAAACCCTATTACAGACCCATACACACGAACGAAATACTTCAGTACTTCTGTCAGTAGCCTAATCCACTGGCGCAGTCAGGATCTTTTTTTTTTTATTTGTGTGTGGCGCTTGAAGGGGGAGGGGTGTGTTTCATATTTGAATAACATAAATAAAGCAATTGCTATTACTGTAAACATTGCAATCTATTACATAGGAAAAACCTAGCGATAAATTTAATTCATAACAGCAAGCCAAATTAGTTGAAGCATTGTCTTGCATTTTAAAAACTTTAAACAATCTGGCTATTCGTATACCATTATTCCCATATTTTTATTGCAGTGAATACTAAGTAATTTTATGGTGTGAAAACAAATCATCGAAACAGTTTTCCAAATACATAGAATTATTATTTTCTCTCTTAAACCAATTTTCCCCATAGGCTCGGAGGAGGGAGGCAGAGAGGGTTTAACTCCCAAACTTGGTCGTGTGAAAGTAACTTATTCTCAGTTATTCAACAAACATTTTAAAGTAACAGTTTATACTACACGTATTTACACATAACACGCCTAAATAAAACATTATAAATCATTACAGAATTTAAAACTTCTTTTTTATTGAATCAACTTTAAAAGGAAAATTACCAGCATCTATCTCCAATTTAGTTTTAAATATGTGTAAAATTATCGTGTTAATGGATATACTTTCACTCACAGCAGTGAACGGAAGTCTGAAAATAAAGGCGTAAATATTCCGTTTTAATAATGTAACTATGCAATCACGTATCTTGATTGTAACTAAGTTAGAAAAGGTTATTACTCGGATTTCGCTAGAAGTTTGCTACTAGGATACTATTTTAACAAGTATATTAATAAAAGCTTTACACAATTGCCATTGTAACATTAAGTAACATTTTCCACTCCAAGTGCTCGCCTATAGTCGGTGTGTTGGAGGCCAGGAAGTGAGGAAGCAATAAGGGTGATCTAGGTGAGCGCACCACATGTTCCGTTGCCTCTACGAGAAATGTACTTAATTAGCATGCAGCCAGTCTCAACGGTCTTGTAACGTAAACCCAGTGGTGGCTACTAGGAGTCATAATTGGGAAATAGAGGGAGGGAGGAGAGGTTTGTGCTGAAATTGGGTTGCAAGGATTGTGTCCAAAACAGTGGCGCGTGGGGGCAATGACTGGTGACATAATTGAGGGGACAAGCAACAATGATGACAAGGGTTGGTGCCAAATTAAAGGGAAACGTTTTGTTCAAAAATGAGTGCGAGTAAAAATTATGAATGAGGTAGTAACATTGAGGGCAAAGTTTTGTGCCGAAATTGGGGGTGTGAACCAAGGTTGGTGCCAAAATGGGCCAGGAAGTATTTGTGTTGAAACAGAGGAAGTAAAAACTGGTGCCAAAACAGACCTGGCAAGGATGGCTTATAATCACTGGGGAAGGAGGAAAGGTAGGTGCAAAAAAAAGCGTAGGTGCGTCTGTTACAAGTATTCGGCAAATGAAGGGAATTATAAGGTTGTTAAGTGTAGTATGTATAGTTACTTTGAAATGTGTCACCAAACAACGGAAACTATTCGGTCAGACACTGATTACTGCAAAAGTGGCGCCACTGAAGTGAAATTAAATATAAATATGTGCAGATCATAACTAGGTCAATTCCTGTTCCGATAATTTTTCGAAGCATTTGCGAACTTAATTGAAAATTATTGAAAACAATAATTTTAGCCACTTTCACGCTTGGAAAAATTATTGTAGGAATTGGGGAAATTGTAGATGTGTACACGTGTTTATAGTTCCTTAGAAAATGTAGGCAGGGGGAGGGCGAGAGTAGTGTCGCCATTTTGGATTTGGAAAGCCGCCTTTCTGGATTTTAGTCGAATGTTTCAATGTATGAGTAGAGTCCATACAGTTATGACCGGAATAAATACCTCGGGGGGGGGGGGGGGTCAGTTCACCCTCTTGTTGGTAGCTCTCTCTCTCTTCAACCTCCATACCTTGGCTGGCTTCTGTATGGAGTCCTGCCATAAATACATCACCGTCTAGTACCCCGACTGTCGGCTGAATATTTAATTGAATCAGTAATTGTTAAATGGGACTTTGTTAAAAAAATTATTCTAAATCGAATTCTTTATAGGTAACCAAGTTTACAAAAAAACATATGATCGTCTTGTATATACAGAAGATAAGGGCTGGATTTCTTTCAACTTCAGTTAGTCCATCGTAACACTACATTACCAGTGAAACAGGTTTGTTTGAAATGTGTGAACTTATTGCGTTTTAACAATGACCGATTCAAATACTAACTGATCTGACACTCATGGTTGTAAAGTTAATATCTAACAAATACGTATTTTAACCATGAACAAAAGGAAACTGGAATTATATTTTTGACAATTTCTAACCTATTGAAATTGTAGTGTTTTTACAGCTTATTTGAGGTTCCACACTCATACATGAAAATTGAATTTACTTAGCATAACATTATTTATATGCTTTCTGACGTCATAACGTCTGCTGGTACTGTTACGGCATTTTAAACCTTCCAAAGTGATTAATCAATATCCTACTTGGGACATTTCTAAAGAAGAGAACTTCGTGATGCAATACATAAGTATTGGTTTCAAATAAACTAAGGAGGCTTACTCTGCGTCTTGTAGCAGTCCGAGTTTTAGCAATGACGCTCAAATACTGTTTTGTCCCGCAAAACTAATAAATTTGTGGTAACAGCTATCGCTAAGAAAAGCAAAATTTCGTGAATTCAATCGCCTGAATTCTACAATCCACTGTTCTACGTAAACTCAAGCCTCGTCTGTCGGTTCATTGACGCCTAGCTATCCTACAGCAAAACATTCATTAGTATTTTTATTTACATCAGACTGTACACCATGTTAACGTTATTGCAAATAACATTTCCCAATAAAAGTTTGTAACATGTTACAGTTGTTCGACTGCTTGGTTCAGTGTTTATATCTCCTGGTCTGTGGGTCAAGGGTCCCGGGTTTAGTTCCCGGTCGGGGAGGTCAATATTTACAGTTACCTCCCAGGGTTCAGTACTGGGTGTTGTGTTGTCCCCTCATATACATACTGTGGAAGACAATGTAGGATCTGAGGTTGAAGCCAGTCTATGGACTGACAACTCATCATCACATGCTACAGTTATCGCACGTCTAGGTAACAATGTTACTGTTCTCGTACATTGTCCATTTAACTAAGTAAACTACAGAAACAAAACAGTTCGCAACAAATAAAAACCGCAATGAGTTACTCAAACAATTATTTAGAATGATTCGCGTATATGTTAAGCATACTTAATGACTTTCAAAATTAATGTTTTATTTAATAAACTTTCTTATTTCAAAAATAATTACACGAGTTATGTTACGGTCTTCCTTAAGTACCTCGAAACATTTTGTAACTCATACTTCCACAAACTTTTTTTTTTTTTTCATTCAAAAGTTGTTTACTAAACAGTTTCTTAAACACTTGTCTTTGGTGTAAATTAATTTTGTTGCTCAAAGTTTTAAAAATTATTGTTATAATAAATAGTGTTTAGTAGTTTTTGATCTGTCCAATACTTTATTATATGTTATAATGACTTGTACAGTTACTAGCATAATCAATTTACTGAATTGTAACACTTATGCATTGCTGTTTGTTATGTAAGAAGAGTATGTGTAATGCGTATCTATATTGTTATTTTATTTGTGTAAATAATACCGTTATCCATATATCAGTCTCTCAAGACATTGTCAGAGTTCAATGCAGGGAAAATACAGCAATTAAAAAATTATTTAATGGAAACGAATAATAAATAAGTAAAAGTAATGAAAATCTGACTACAACTGGACATTAGGCAAAAAACCACAGAAGACATTCTTCTTATATTGTCAAAGAAAGTTGTTAGAAATAATACCTAAAAGATGAATACTATTCGGTGGACGTAAAATTTTTTTTTCTCATAAATACTGGTCACTATGTACGTCTTGCTAGAAAGTTCTACTATTTGAACTAAACAAATCTTCGCCCAATACGTACGCATGCCCCAACGGAAAATAAATAAATAAAATTGTAATACATGATCTTTGAAAAAATTATTCTGTAGTAAATAAAATAATTTTTGATGACCAGACTAGCCTCCCACCAAGGTGATCCGGGTTCGAGTCTCGGCGAGGTCGGTCCCGAGATTCTCACATGTGGGAATCGTGCTGGACGACGCCGCTGGTCGGAGAGTTTTGTCGGGGATCTCCGATTTTCTCCGCCCTTAGGCACGATTGCCACAAGCGAAAATCCGGGAATCGAACCCGAATCGCCTTGGTGGGAGGCGAGAGGCCTGATCACTCGACCACCGCGGCTTCCTGGACGTGACATGTGTTGGTCCACTTGGTACTAATCTTCGCGCCGTGTCAGATGAGCGCGTCAAGCCAAATGGAATAGTAGGGGCATGGCAAGGGGTGGGGGTGGGGAAGCTACGTAAATGAACGCACGTAATTCCCCACGGGGCAGATTGCCCCCCCCCCCAACTCTTCTACAGAGTGGAGGGAAACAAGTGTCGGTATATCGGCTGTAGTTTTGACGCAGGCGCGGAGGAAGCGGTGACAAGGGGGAGGGGGGTTGAGGTCCCGGATACAGGCGCCGCTCATTCATGGCGAGATACTGGAGGGTTGAAGCAAGGGCAGGGGGGAGGGGTATGGCGTCGTGACGCAGGGCGCCAGCTAACGATCCACCACTGGGCCCGGCCCAGCCCCACGACGTCCACTATACAGGATGACACACATTGCCTTCACGTCAATCATCTCTACCTCCGGTCCTACCTCACACATTACAATAGTCACTCTGTTAACGTGGCCGGCTGGATAAACGTATTTTGTGTGCTCGAGTCCTAGAAGCGTGGAAGCTATAGGGGCGACACAGCCCGCACATCAAGCCTCAACCTTATAGTCTCTAGGACAGACGTACTCAACCTCGTTAAAAGGGGGGAGTTCACGCTAAATTTGAATGGTTTTAAACATTTATATATATATATATATATATATATATATATATATATATATATATACACAAGATATGGTTTGTTTTATAGATATAAATATTGTGACTATTTTTACAGTAAAGACAATTTCCTATCTTTCATAGTTTTCGTACAGTGGCATGTTAAAGGCCAAATTTGCATAAAACGCTTTAATACACGAAACGAAAACCAACTGACTTACAGAAATGAAATAATTCACACTGAATAACAGTGTCAAGACTACGTCAAGATGTATGTAAAAGTCCTCAGTGACTTTTTGTTTCAAATTCAAAAATTTTTTGGAAATAGAAAATGTATTCAAATGTGATTTGCATACATATTATGATGTAGCCCGTGACAATGTTATTCAGTGTGAATTATTTCATTTCTGTAAGTCCTTTGGTTTCCTTCTTTTTTTTTGTATTAAACAGTTTTATGCGAATTTGGGCTTTGACCTGCCATTATACAAAAAGTATGAAAGCCAGAATATTTTTAATTACTGTAAAAATAGTCTCAATATGTATCTATAAAACAAACCATGTCCCGTACAAATATATAATTTTTCAAAACTATTATAATTTTGCAGGGAGCCCCCCCCCCCCTTAAAATCGTGAGCACTTGCAACTCCCAGCTAGAATCTATCAGCACCACAAAAAAACCTTATACTGATAAATGCACTACACTCTCCCTTTTTCGTTTTATCATCAGACCATCCAGCTGTAAACACACTCAGCCTTTGTATTTTTAATCTAAACAATAAAAAAACTGCAATTTGGTATTAGGTATTAATTTACTGTATTGATAAACTCTTCATTATAGTAAAAATATTCTTGGATCACTGGTTGATGTGGAGTAAGGGTGTTCTCGAACACTTTTTGACATACAACTAATCGAGCACCATTTTTCCTTTCGTGAGCACTTGGGTGCTCGGGAGCACCAGGTTGAGTACGACTGCTCTAGGAGTAAGTCATTGAACCCCAACCTAGTCTCTAGGAGCAAGTCACTGAACTAGCGATCTCACCAACAACGCACCTGTATGAGACTTTCAGTGGTGAGCCTATCATTTTATGACCAAATATCAAATATAAAGATGAATTGTACACTTCTATACCCTTTAAGAGATTCTGCGCTAAGATTTACACACCTGAAGAACACCGTAAAAACTCACATTTCCGCCATTTTCTGCCGCTATCAAATATGCTTTAATGATTAGTTGTTAACTTGAAATATGTATACACAGGTGTAACGTTCTGTAACTGTTATTTTAAAATCATTAAACACTTGGGGTGAGACACCGCGTTTAGGGAGTTTAAGTAGAATAAAAAATAATTTTATATATTATGAAATAGTGTTAGTTTTGTAGGCGATACTTTTGAGTATAGTTCCCTGTTACGAAACAATTTCAACTCTCGTAGTTTTCTCATACCGGTGCGTGAAAGCCAAAACTTGATTGTTATGCTGTCATTCAATTAGTGAAAACCAGTTTACTTGCCCAAGAGAAATAATTCACAGTGAAATCATGTTTGATGGTTTTATGTAATAAAACATAATTCTTTTCTATAGAATTATTTTTGAATAAAAAGAAATTTCTGAGTTTGCAGCTTCGTTCCTGTAAAAATTAGATATGTTTAAAGATTACAAGTATTACATTGTGGATTCCTAAATGTCTAATTACGTAACTCAAGGGGTGTTGGTTAACCGTGAATTAATTTAGGCCCGTTCTACAGTGAAACGGAAGCGCAAGAATCTGGATTCGTAAGACGCAAACGGATCGAGCACACTGGAGTGAAACAAATTTTCTATTCTACAACGCATCAAAACGCATGCGTAAACGTACGAACTTGCAATCTATGAAACTAGAAAAGTAAATTTCATCGAAATTTTCGACATTAGTGGAAAATTTATTTAACATTTTTGTATGTTATAAATTGTACATATATGTCATGGACAGCACATGTTTTCATCTGAAATATAAATATTAACAGCCCCATAATTTTTCCTTCATAAAATATTCTACTAATATTTTTTTTTTTTTCGTACGTTTAATTTTTCAAATGTTACTTCACACAAAGTGTTCCGCAGTCTTTTAGTCACAAATAATTGTAATTACAATGCACGAAGGCAAATTAAATGGTTAACCGTGACAACTAAACGTGTGTAAAAGTTGTAAACAAAAATGGTGGCGAAACACGAAATGCTCGATTGCTATTGGCTGCACGCAAGCACGGATATGTAAGAGTTCGGAGTTGACAGACTCTCTGTGTTACCGCATGCGTATTCGTGCCCGCTTACGTCCCATTGTAGAACACACTCGGAGTACCTTGCGTTTGCGTTTTTGTGTCACTGTAGAACGAACCTTACTAAGGTAAGTCAATTCGTTTTCACTAATTGTATGGTAGCATAACATTCACATTTTGACGTTGACGCACCGTTATGTGGAAACTACGCGTGGTAAAATTGTTTTGTAAAAAGAATCTACTCACAAGCATCAGTTACAAAACAAGCATTATTCCATAAAAATATAAAATTGTAAGTTTATTCCACTTGAGAACACGCTTAGGGTCCCGCTTAACTTGAAAGGCTTTGCATATTAGAGGCTTAGATGGGACGGAGCTATTAGGGCGACATTGAAACGCGAAACAAATTCCGCATCGCCTCAACGAGCCAACCACTGAACTAGCATGCTAGATTACCACCGATCCACTTACGCTATGTGACTTTAAGCGGTGACATATATTTACTGGCGGAAATTTTGCAACAAAGATCAGTGCACGTTATATCTGAGTTTCTCGTATATACAGTTAGTATACATTTTGAAGTATGTCAGTCTGAAAAGTCCGTCTTCAGCTATGTTGGAAGACTTAGAAAGAGTGTTTATAATTATAATGATGTCTTAACAATGACATTACTTCCTTGGTCGAATTTTTTTTTCGTAAATTGACACAATGGGAACGTGTGTAATAGTTTAGTGACAAAGAACAGCGTTTCCCCGCACATTACAACGCTTTTAAAGAGGTTGACAGGCGACGTACATAAATAGATGACACCTTCTAGAACTCGGTCATATTTCATGATGTCACTTCCAGGCGAAAACTATTTTCCGCGCTGAGAACAGAGGAGAGTAAAATAATGCTACAGGAATATTTTGAAAATGTGAGGAAGGGGAAAATGGAAATTATGAGTGGTTGTTTTCAAGTTTTCTTTTTATTTTCGGAAAGAAGAGACGAATTTGCTCGTAATTTTCAGGGTATTATATAAACGGCATACATAAAGCCACTGATTTTTGGTGCAAACACCTTGTTTCAGTACCTTACGTACACATCTGCAGCTCTGCTTCATGGTTATTGGTAGATATGATATTAAGTCGCGAAAATGTTTGTGCCAACACACCCTTGAAAACACTGTGGTCTCCTGTGACATGTATGATTGGATTATATACATCTGACACAACGTAGCTGTCTGCAGACCAATAACAGGCATCAAATATTACAATGGCGGGATTATTATTGGCTCAGTCAAATAGGGTAACAGCTATACGTACAAGAGAAAGCCAGTAATCTTCTGGTAAACTGAACGTGCGTTGATACCCAGCAAACAGTCAAGTTTTCCAGCGATATGCCATTATCACTAGTAATTGGTAGGGCCACGATTTTGTCGCGAAAAGAGTTTTGCCCCACTTTGTTTCAGTGTCTCCTGTGCACATCGGCAGTTCTGTTTCAAGGTTATTGGCACCGTGTCTTTGTTCAGACACGTTTCTCATTTGACTGTGCCAATCAGAATAACGTTACTGAGACACCACACGTCTGTGATTAGCTGGTAGAATCCCTAGACTCTGAGAGTTATAAACATCCAATCACTGACCACGAGCAGAGCTGCAGATGTGCACATAAGACATTGAAACAAACTGGTGTAAATATATTTTCACCAAAAACCAGTGCGTCTAAGAACTAAAGTCCTTGTAGTAATGTCTGCAGCGCACCGAAATAAAAAAAAGTATATCCCAACACGAGAATTGCGGGTATTAATCTGACAACAGCCTAGACTTCTCAGACCTATACACACATTGGCCAAAGTCAAATATATATTGACTTGTAACCGTAACACGTGTTACCACCACGACTTGTTTCCTTATTTATCACTGGCTTGCAGTCGTTAAATATGTGTTCAAACAGGTGTCGTCTAGTAACAGAAGGAATAGTGAAGTATACAATATTGGCATTCAACCTGACCTATAATCAACACGCGAAACAATCCTGCATCCTATCATTAGTAGAGACTCGAAAGTATCGACGGTTCAACGACCAGCAGGCTGTACTGCACAGTACTGTATACACTATGTCCTCAGATACTTGTATATTGTCTGCTGCTACACTGAGTGGACAGTTGTGTATGTGACAAGGTAGCGTGGCAGTCTGTGAGTGTGTTTATATATACCTGCTATTTATTCAAGTCCTCATGGAAGAGTTTCATTAGCACTAGCGACAGAACCTCGAAAGCAGTTAATGTGTACAGAAGCATGACATTAAACATCTCAAATGAATTCGTGAAATGTCGAATTTTGGTGAAGTCGGTGTGTGTGCGTTTGATTGCGGCGCCATGATGTACTGAAATAAAGTTCCGTACTGGCGTTACATCCGAACTTCGCAAAAACTATTTTAGAGTTCTTTTTTTTTTTTCATTTACCGAAAATATCTAGACACCAGGTTAGGTAATTTAGCGTTAATTTTTGCATCTTTACCACCTTCCTTATTTAGAGCATTATAAATAGGAATCAATATAATATTCACTAATTGCATCTGGTACTTAAATGATTTGCGATGCACAGATCCACCAAATTTTCGAGGAAAGAATTTAGCAACTATTTGTTTCAATAACTAACATGCACATCAACAGCTCTGCTTAGTCGTCAGTGATTGGTTGTTTATATCGGCGTCTAGGGTTCTACCCACGAATGACAGATGTGTAGTATCTCAGTAACATTATTCTGATTGGCCCAGTCAAATGAGCGACGGCTCTGTACAAATTCATGGTATACAATTACCATGAAGCAGAACTGCAGATGTGTTCGTAAGACACTGAATATAAGTTGGTACAAAATTATTTTCGCCAAAAACCAGTGTGTCTCTGATAGAGCAGTTTAGAGGAATTTATTGGTAATTAGTGAGTATTCAGTGATTCATTTTACGGCTGTCCGCACTCTAAATCAGATTCAATAATCTTATTTACATCTAAGAGCACATCTGCTTACAGGCGTAGATGTTAACTCTCGACGCGCTGAACCGAGTTGCACAGCTGCGGTACCAGTGGCAATGTCGGCGACCTGGCGCATCTTATCAGCGGATATCGACCTGCGTGGCTCGAGAATATCGATCCCTCGCAGCTGTGACGCGCGAGACACTCTCAAACCACGCAGAGCTCACGTGACGTCCGTATGACGCGGCTGTGTGCCGCACGCTTCTTGGCACGCTACCTCCTAACAGAACTTCCCCGAACTGGCAGGCAACGAGAGATAGCGGAAAATAACACGAGTCAATACGTTTACGAGATATGTTTTAATATTTTTTATTGTTTACGTACAAGGATGTAAATGCGTAGGGACAGGAAAATTTTCGCTGATTCAATGACCCGCAGGCTAGAATTCATTGCACTATGCATACTCAAGCCCCGATTATTCGTTAATTGTCTGTTTTTCCACTGAGTAGCAGCTAGTGGACAATTGGACTGGGCTTGAGTACAGTATGTATAGGGTAGTTGATACTATGATGCAGGTCATTGAATTCGCGAAATTTACCTGGCACTTTAAATGAGAGAATATATATATATATATATGTATATATATATATATATATATATATATATATATATATATATATATATATATATATATATATATATATAAATTAGTTATTTTAAGACACGTGTAATTATTTTATTAACATATTCCAAAAAAATTGTTTCTAAAAACACCCGTTTTAACTCAAGTATCAGTCGTATTTCTCTTTGGTGTAGCTGAAAAACTGTCGTTTACAAATAATTGTAATATTATCGTGTATACCTACATCGTTCATGTTAAAAATGTATGTTTATAATTAATCACTGCAGTACTCGCCATTCCTGAAACCCCATTTCCGATGTTTATACCGCACACGAAACACAACTTTCGCCACGAAACTTAAATAACAAGCTCAACAATGAAACATGACTTTTGTGCTGTTCGCACAACACTCAAACATCAGTCGCCAAATTCCGTGTTTCCGAAATTCCGTACTGATTGGGTTTAAGTGTATCGCTTACTACGCGCTTTAAATGTGTTGAAACGAGCGCGTAAATACGTTAATAAAGGAAACTATTCCACGTGCGCTCATTTAGCTAATGTACGAGAAGAAAACACACTTCGTACAATAACGGAATACCATTTTGTCCTATTGCCTTAACTCCGAGAGATCAAATTTTACAGGAGAGCAAAAAGTTTGTTGTTTCTTAACACACACTCATTTTTGTAAATAATTTCAATGTATTGTTATTATTACGGCATTCAAATATTTGAAATTTATTTGGTATTGCTATTTGACATTTTTCTTCAAAAACAACTTAAGGCTTTTTTTCTCAGTATTAGGCTAAATTTTGGTTTTGAGGAATATATTAATAATTTTTACTCAGGCAACGACTGGTTATAGGCCGTTTATCCTTAGCGAAAACGTGTGTGTTGGTACCAACTATTTAAAAACTAAAATATTTTTTCCCCTAAATTTGGAGTTAAGGCTTACATTCTTAGTAAGGCAGCATTGTTAAGACACCACGCTTATTAATAACACTTTTTCTGTGTCGTCCAACATAGCAAATAATGACATTTTAAGACGACCGTACCACAAAATGTACTAACCGGATGTATACGAAAATCACAAACGGGGAGTTAACTTTGCTACAGACTTTCCACCAATAAACTTGTATGGTCACCGCTTAAGACTACGCTCTATCGTTGCTACTGTTTATGCGATAATAATTTTTTAAACTTAAACGAGAGAAGATATCAAAAATCTGTCCGGCAGTCTTTTGTTTGAAATGGTTTTTGTCGTGATAGATATTTTTTTTCAAAACAAGAAATTATACGGTTTCTACTAAAAAGTCAATTAGCAATAACTTCGTTAATTCATAGTTAGATAAAATCATAACATTTACTGCCTTGAAAAAAATCATCCAACATAGAGATAATGATTTTAAACAAAACTACCAGTCAGGTTTTTTTAAATATATATTCTCGTTAAGGCGTAAAATATTAATATCGTTAAAGAAGAGTATAAACAAGAGAGCATGACCTTAAGATCCCTGTACACCCCTGATGTACAAATTCTTTGTTTTAAAGCCGTAATGTTTGTTTTAGAGTATAAATCAAACATCTTTGTTTGAAGACCCAATTTAATTCATGTATTGACTTTAACATTTTTGCCCTAAATTTGCATTACTTGGTAAATGTAATTTGTAAACAGAGATAGAAAATAATTAGTATCGATTTTATTCTACCACTGTTTACAAATCGCATCTAACGCACAAGACAAATTTAGTGCAAACGTGTTAAAGAACACATACATTAACTTGGTTCTTCAAATAAAAATTTTTATTTGTACTCTAAAAAACTGATATTACGGTTATTTAATACGCGCTTCATGGTCGCCCTTATAGATCCCTCACTTCTGAGTCTCTAACGCGGAAAACTACTCAGTAGGTGGAGCCCTTAAAGTAGGGAGTCAATCTATGCTAAAATAAAATGCTCCCCATGAATAAATTTTCAAATTTAACTCTTTCAAATGGAAACATTTCTACGTTACATTTTTTCCTATTGCAATAGAAAGGATTCTTTCAAAATGTATTTAGACGCACGTAGTTTTGGACGTAGTGTAGATAATCACCTCACATTAAGCTGCATTCACAACCAAACTCAACATAACTGCGACGGTACGCACGTTCGTAAGGTTATTGATATTACGTTCAGAACAGGAATCTAGACATGCACAAAAGTAGTTTCTGTAAGTGAAAAATGTAGACTGTAAATTATTAATCAATAATTAGTTTGCAAAGAAACAGATAAAATAATTTACGACAAAAAGAGGACGTATTTGAAAAAGAAACACTATTAAATTTAATTTAGTTTTACGTTCTTACGGCTATTTTTAAGATGTATGCACAACCACCCCTTCGCGTACGAACGTACGAAGATAAAAGTTTATCAACTCTGTTACGTACGTACGCGTACTACGCGAGGTTGTAAATGCTTGTATGCAACCCCAGTGTTTGTACTTTTACATGTACGTACGTATGCTACGTGCTAGTTGTGAGTCCAACTTAAGGCTGGTCACGTTCACGTGTCCTAAATGCATAGTTTTATATTTGTACGGGATAGTGTTCGTTTTATAGACGTTTCTTGCAGTTACAGTTTCCACTTGTAAAATTTTTTAGCTCTCATAGTCTTCGCATAGCGACATGACGAAGTCAAAATTTTCAAGCTACGGGAACGTAGGAATACCGAATACCAAGTGACTTACTCGAATGAAATAATTTAAACTGAAATTAGTTATTATAGGCAATATGCTAATATACTTAAACACACACACACACACAATGAAATTCGTGTGTACTTTTTCAAAAATCTGAAAATGATACAATTTACTTTTTTATGGCAATTTATAAAAAATGCAAAAAGACTTTGTTGTGAGTTTTTGGCATATTGCCCATCCAGTGTAAATAATTTAATTCGAGTAAGTCACTTGGTTTTTGTTATTACTATGTTCCCGAAACTTGCAAATTTTGACTTTGACATGTCGTTATGGGAAAACTATAAGAGCTAGATAAGTGAGGAAGTGGAAGATATACTCAAAAGCAATGTCTATAAAACGAACAATATGTTGCGCAAATATAAAATTATTATGAATTTCTACCTCATGAACACCCTTAAGGAGCAGGCGGGTTTTCTCGGGGCTTTTCCGTTTCCCCACTCCTTCATTCCGGGGCTGATTATACTCACCTCGTATCTACTGTCAACGGTTATTGTTGTAAAAATTACAAAGTATAACTTCGTCAAATTATGACCTTGTAATTTCACAAAGATATACCACGCTGTACTTTTATTACGAAAAAACCTTAGTAGATTTACAAGAATTTTTTTGGCTAATAAGGTTTATTTTTTGTATTTCCGTTATAAAAAGTGTAAAAACATTTATACAGTCTTGTTTGAAATGGTTATGTTAAACATTTCTCGATTAAAATTAAATTAATTTTAACATGAACTTCCCATTCAAACTCAGTGGCTGTCAGTTTGGTAATAAAACCCTTTATATGCCAAATAGTTGTTTTTATTGATTTTTCATATGTTTATAGAGGAAGATTTGAAAAAAAATACGAAAATAACTGGAAAAATATTTTCTTGTTTTAAAGAAAATTTTGGAAACTTTAATGTTTCATATTTTGTCATTAGTAAACGTAAAATACATTTAAACACAGTGTTCTATTTTAGCCTATTTAAGAGAAACTCCACGAAACTAATTTTTTAAAATCTGCATTTTGCTAGCTTGCGATGAGATTTTAATGGTTAACTACATTTCCTTTACTATTTATCATCAAATTTTGTATGAAATTGAAATCTGAAACGAACCACATTAGAAGTTCTCATAAATGTGCATGCGATAAATATGAAAGTCAAAAATCTTAATTGTCATAATTGTAATAATGATTTTATTACTAATGTATAAATCATGGGAATAAAACATTGCTGGTCTGACTGTTGTCAATTATAAGTCAACTGTTCAACTACCATGTTTGTACTGCAGCACAAAGTAAACAGAACTTCCTCTATAATATGAAATTTCACATTTTTCTTCTCAGAATTTCAAAAAGCGAAAAATAATTTATTATAATGTCATGAGTGATGTTGAACCTTAAGGTAGTGGATCCATCAGTGCTACTTCTTCCCCAATAGCAATTTTTAGCCTAACAGAGACAGAGAGAGGGAGAGATTATTGTCTAACCATCTCGCAGTTATGTTGGAAATTACTGAACTGTCATCTTCTTCTTCTTTTTTTTTTTTTTTTTTTTTCGAAACCAAGAAGTTACTGTGGCCTTAACTATTTTTTTTTTTTCATAAAATTAACTTTGGTTAGTTATCAAATTACCAGAAACTGTATAACTTAACTACTAAAAAAAAATACAGTTCTTAACAAGACTATAAGAAGTTTTTAAGATATCCGCTCTAATTCACGCTTAAAAATAAATTATTATCGCTAAAGCAGAAGCGACGAAGTATTACGGCCGTTATGGCAGTTGAACAACATTGCAGCGGGTTTGAAGTCCTCATTTATTTTTGAAAATGTCAAACTTGGCCTCAGTTTACCTGTCAACGAAAAACAAAACAAATGTCAGCGAATAGCTTTCAAGTTCTTTCAAACATCACGCGCGTTGGAAATATAATTTCCAACCCCACTGCACTATTTCTTTACCACAACATAATGTCGCTGCATAGAAGAAAAATGTTTGAATATATGAACTGCTGAAAAATAACTTTGCTGCAAAGAACACTTTTGTTTGAAGGTTACAGTAATGGTAACAAAATTGTGTTGCAATTAAAGTACTTAAAAAAAATATATATATATATGTCTAAGTTAGTTATATTTTTGATAAAAGTTTTATGTCGAAAAAAATATTGCATTTGTTACAAAGTATCTCTTACTATTTTCTAGGAAAATTGAAAACATAAATTTTTGAAATTTTGGTTTTTCGTAAGACAATTTTTATTTACTGCAAATTAAATATCCTCAAAGAAAAATAATTTTTTGTTCTAACGAAAAAGTTTTTACTGAATAACCTCGAAATTTTTACAGCTACATCATGAAATCTACTGCTCATACTGAAACGAAACTGAATATCCTACACTGTTCTTTGGTACAGACTTTCCACCAACAAAGTGGTAGGGCCAAGTCTTAAATCCCAGTAGTTTCAGAATCTGTGTACTCCTTCTGATTCCCTCGCTTTTGAGGATCTAATGCCACAGTAATGCGGCCCCCTTAAGCCTCAAAACATTCTACAACCAAGGTGAGTTAAGTCTAACATACTCCCTGTATATTCGTCGAAAAATATTTTAATAATTAATAGTGTAAAAATTGCGAAATAAATATTTACCTCAGGTAACAAAATATTTTGCTACCACAACAAAATACCGGCAGAAACACACGCCATATTTTGTTGACTCAGCAAATTTTATAATTTTTTGGCATAGTACTCACGCCTGACAGTAAACTACTATGTCTGACGCAAATAAAACGCATTGTTCGGAAGTACACAAATATACATTTTATTGCGTCAAACAACCCTTTATGTTTGTGCACTCCGTAGATTCTAACTACCCCTCGAGAGTTATTTTGTCATTTCTGTGACAATTAGTGTTTATGGTATATTTGTTAATTGTATTTTAATGATGCTTCGTTCAGGTACATACAATGCCGGTGAAACAATTTCTACAGAAAACGAAAACTAAATATGTAAAATTTTTTTAACATGCATCTGCGTGAATGTAAAACAATTTAAGAGTAGTTTATCTATGATGATGTCTGAATCGTAACGTTCCGTCTTGACTGCGGCTACTAACGAGTGATATTTCAGTGCGAGAGGTTCCGGGTTCGATTGTCGGTGCTACCAAATTAACTACTCAAAGGCTTGGCACGAAAATTTGTGAACTACCAAACATATATTTATTTTCAGTGACCAAAATTTACACTCTGAAAACTTCAGCGGCAAACAAATTTTTGTTTAACTCAACTAAATTTTATCCTCAGTGGTCGCTTCTGTAAGATTCGCTGTTTTGTGATTCAGATGCAGCCACGGTCTTATTTATTTACATCGACCGAGTTAATATTATCTCCTGCCTATTCGTTCGTCACCCCCCTGCTGCGCCGGCCTTGAACTCTTGTCGCATGACGTCACGGCGAATGTCGCGTGAATAGCGTGCGCCATCGACGCGGGGGAAAATAGCCCTTAAGGGCGTGTTTCGTGCGACGCAGACTAACTAATGACGCCCCGGGCTGGCTCGACTTCGAAAACAAGTTATATCATTCGTTTCGAAAACATCAATGCCTCTGGCGTTTCACTTTGTGTGGACACTTGATTACCGCTGAAATATTTATTGTGATTTGAAGACTTCAACCGAGAATGGCTCCTAGCATAATTTCGCTGTTCCTGAAGTAAACACTTTCCAGGATATAGTTTCATGTTTTAGGTAAGTTTTTACTAGTATCGCGCAAGAACTTCACAGTAGTTTAAAATGAATTTTCACAAATAAATAATAACATCGATTCATACTACTTGAATGAGCACGATTTCTTCTAAATCATGTTTAGAGCAATTGTTTTTTGGTGAAAATAATTTTGCACCAATTTGTTTCACTTTTTTATGGGCACGTATATACCTTAGCTATGTTGTACAGCTTAGAAATTGTGTTGTTATGAAGACGGAGACTTAACAGTGACATTCGTCATTGTTATAAGTGTGTTTTCTTTTCGTACATCGACACAGTGGGCTCATGCTGAATAGTGTCGCAAAATACGTATTTTCAAACACACTGCAACGCATTTGAAGTGCAGGGTAGGCGGTGCACTTAAGACTGTATAAAAGCAAAACTATTTCCCCACATATTGTGTTGTAATATGACACGTAAAAACTTCATAAGGTTACCTGATATTAAGGGAAACAACAATAATGTTTTATAACACAAATATAATAACTTTAATTTGATATTTTCTATCAAGTACCAATCACAAAGCTGCAATCCCAGAAAATTAACTATCTGATGAATTATTTCTCTACGTTACCGCATTGTTATGAAGTAATTATATTATAATTATGACTAGGTATTGTTTGTCTATGACAAGACTTTGAGGTATGAATGCCTACTGCACCTGACTGTACAATGTATAGAGCTCTTTAAAAAACCGTCACTGAAACTGTAAAAATTGTCAAAGTACAATTTAAATTGTGAATTTACGGGGAATATTTATAAAATGCAAAAAAAAAAAAAAACTTGAATTTTTTTAACATGCTTAAATGAAAATTAATTGTAAGCCTATCTTTATTTTTGGTAAAATTAAATGAGTATTCCCGTTACGGTACGATAGTTTTAAAATAATTATTACATGTACAAATGTTTCAACATAAATATATTTTTTTTTACTAAAGTGGATGTTTTCATACCAGGTTCTTAAAATTATTTCAGACAGAATTAGACTACTAATATTTGTTTACGTACGAGAATTGGAATTATTATGACTAATTAGTTTGGAGAAGGTCTTCTCGTAATTCGATGTTCCCAAAGCATCCATTATGGAAATACGCCTTTTATTTGGCAAAAATTAAAGACTCAGTTAACGTTAACACATTATAAACTACATTCAAAAATTTTTTTGCGGTGTTACTAGTTATAAGCTTTCCTCATTCATTTACTATTTAAATTGTACTTTCTGACAATTTTCGTAGTTTCAGGAAAGTTATTATTATTATTTTTTAACAACAGCATATTGTACAATCAGCTGTAGTGCTTCACGGGTAGTCACTGTTACATATAGACCCTATTAGCTGTTTCGACAATGTATATGTATGTAATATATATATATATATATATATATATATATATATATATATATATATATATATATATGCATATATACATATATGCGTGGCCTACACAACTAATGTTTATTATGTCATTTCTTCAAGGTTGATTTATTTTTTACTTTCATCTTAAAATACTAATTTTATTCAGTGGTGAGTTAAGTTAGAATTAAGATGAATATTTAGAATTTAAATAGTTCTATTCATCAGTTAAAAAACGCTATGAATCTTCAATAAAGTACTTGTCCCTTGAACATCCTTAAGCACTGACGAAAATCTCGCTATATTCTCGCGCTGTTCTAGTTTGATACTGCACGCTGTAATTATGTCTCTGTATACTTAGTTGTTCTGTGACAACAATGTTTGACTATCATTGCTCTGTTCAGCGAGACTCTCTCCCTCCCTGCGTGTGTTCTTTATCCATGGACGTGGTTGTTCTGTGACAACAATGTTTGACTATCATTGCTCTGTTCAGCGAGACTCTCTCCCTCCCTGCGTGTGTTCTTTATCTATGGAGGTGGTTGTTCTGTGACAACAATGTTTGACTAT
>PNEQ01135049.1:27150-62113 GCA_003012365.1 Medauroidea extradentata
GTTGTTCTGTGACAACAATGTTTGACTATCATTGCTCTGTTCAGCGAGACTCTCTCCCTCCCTGCGTGTGTTCTTTATCTATGGAGGTTGTTGTTCTGTGACAACAATGTTTGACTATCACTGATCTGTTCAGCGAGACTCTCTCCCTCCCTGCATGTGTTCTTTATCTATGGAGGTGGTTGTTCTGTGACAACAATGTTTGACTATCATTGCTCGGTTCAGCGAGTCTCTCTCCCTCCCTGCATGTGTTCTTTATCTATGGAGGTGGTTGCTCTGTGACAACAATGTTTGACTATCATTGCTCTGTTCAGCGAGACTCTCTCCCTCCCTGCGTGTGTTATTTATCTATGGAGGTGGTTGTTCTGTGACAACAATGTTTGACTATCATTGCTCTGTTCAGCGAGACTCTCTCCCTTCCTGCGTGTGTTCTTTATCTATGGAGGTGGTTGTTCTGTGACAACAATGTTTGACTATCATTGCTCTGTTCAGCGCTTAGAGTAAATATAGGGTAGAGGGAGTATCCTCTATACAGCTGCGTACGAAATTGTGTGTTCAACATGTGTCACGTGACTTTAGTGAAATATGCGCGGGAAATTTGAAATAACATTGAGAACCAAGATAATAATTGCTTAGTAATCGCAACTATGTTGGGTTATTTTGGTACCTTATCAATTTATGAACTAATGAGAGCATACTTCCATATTATCGCATAGTATAATTGCACAGAAATTTCAGAACGACAAATGTAAACAATGTTTACCACGTTACTGTTTTCCTTAACCCAGCTGTTTTTAGGTAAAAGTAAATATTAGCTACATACTTACTATAAGGTTTTGAACCACGTTCTTGGTGACATCACGTGACTAAATATATATTCTGGAATGTACGCCATGAGTTCCAAACAACACGACTGCATTTTTACGACGAAAAAACATAAATAAACGACACCAAATTCTCGAGACAATGTTGGACACACATTTGTGACGTCATGTTCCCTCTACTATATATTACCTCTATGGTTCAGCGAGACTCTCTCCCTCCCTGCGTGTGTTCTTTATCTATGGACGTGGTTGTTCTGTGACAACAATGTTTGACTATCACTAAGGTTAACTCTACTACAGGTTAGACAGATCAATGTTATAAGTTTGGCACAGGGAAAATTTCTGCCACTTGAGCGCTGGTATCGCTAATGTACCAAACTGACCAATCACAGAACTTTCCTGAATTTTAAGTTACATTAAGTTGATAATTTAAAACGCCAAATTGGTTTCTTTTCACTTTAAAATTAAATTAAATGACTAATATGATTTCAAAGTTTATTTATATTTAATTTTACTATGGTTTCGTAAATTTCTGGTCTCTTAGCGATTGAAGCGAAACCAGTGGCAGAAATTTTCCCTGTGCCAAGCTCTCCCATAAGAAAACTGGAAGGTACAGTTTCTTTAAAACATACTTTTGTTCTAAACTTCGTTAGCAGACGGTAAAAAATTATGTTGTGGAACTTCAATAACCGTTTCAGAAACCTTTTGAAAAATAATATTTTCACTTATTTTTTTACTACATCGTCCTGTCCCCTATTCCGTCTGTCCACCCGCCCCCACCTATGTGTGTGTATGTATATATATATATATATATATATATATATATATATATATATATACACACACACACACACACATAGGTGTATAACATATCATGAAAAAAGGACCTTAACTTCCAAGACGTCAAAGATTTTTTACTGTGAAAAGTCATAGTAAAACGATCCTTAAGGTACTGGTAGTTAAGGTCCCATTTCTAATGACCTGTCACACACATGCATATATATGTTTTAAACATCATTCATTAACATCCTGTGTGTATATATATATACAATGTGTTAATGAATAATGTTTAAAACATCCTGTAACGAGATAGCCGACACTACACTGAGACAAGAAATTTGATACAAGACTCTTACGGTCGCAATAGACGGGAAACACCTTAAAATTGGTGACCAAACGTTGAACATATGGTATCACAGATGCAACACTAACGCTACGCCTATGCAGCGATGTGTGGCATCTGTGATACAATATGTTCAACGTTTGGTCACCAATTTTAAGGTGTTTCCCGTCTATTGCGACCGTAAGCGTCTTTCTTGTCCCAGTGTCGTCTATCTCGTTACAGGATGTTTTAAACATAATTAATTAACACCCTGTATGTACATATATATATACACACAAGAGAGAGAGAGAGAGAGAGAGATAAGAGACAGAAACCTTCTCGGGTGCACGCACTACTCACCAAAGTTTCATCTCAACCGGATGAATAGTATAGAAATGCATACGTTACAGACAGTAATTAAGCTATGTATATATACATACATACAGGATGTCCCACACGTCCGGTATCATAGGACATGTCGGATTCCGCATGTGCAAAGCTATTCATGGCCTTAAATTAAATTATTTTCTTTTGTAACGGCACTTGGAGGTGAACACACCGCATCATTACTACAACGTTCCGTATTTAACCCTTTTATATTTACCCTATGATACCAGATTTATGGGACACTCTGTGTGTGTGTGTGTATATATATATATATATATATATATAGACAGAGAGAGAGAGAGAGAGAGAGAGAGAGGAGAGAGAAAAGGAATGCTTCTTAGGATTTGGACAGTAACGAGCATGTATGCAGAGATCGACCTTCTTCTTTTTTCAGTGACATTTTTGCTGGGTTTTTACTCAATTATTATCGTTTTACGAGACTTTCAAACCAAATTCCCTATTTTATCTCCTCATCCTTTCTATCGTGTAGGCTACATGTTGCACCGGAGGGCGTAAATATGAACAGTAACTGCAGCGTGCAGTACATTGAAGTTTCTTCTCTGTGGGGAATAACTCGTATTTCTGTTTTCTGACTGCGTGTTAGCAACAACTCATGTCTCGACATCATGTAAGGAAGCCCACGTATCAAACTGCGGTCTAGTTTAAGTGCAGCAACGATCAAATTATCAGTTATTTAAAACACCTAACTGTTAATAGAAATGGTCCTGAAGAGGTTATTACTGACAAATAATATTTCAGTTTCGGAAATACCACAAAATGAGTCAGAGTTTCCTCTCTTTTATTACTGCTTCTTTGCCTGTCACATTGCTTGAATTGTTCTTGCTGTTCTATGAAGTGTCATATTAAAAATATGAAATGTTTCGTATATTTGAAAGGTAGTAAAAGTCAGTGTTTCTGCGCCTTCTAAGTAATCAGGGTGAGTAATGAAATGAACACTTCGAATCAACAATTATTTGACGCTGGAGTCGGGCTGAACTATGGAGGAAGACTTGAAACAAAACCCTGCGACGTAGAAGCGCCGGGATGCGAAATACAAACGAAAAGGCTTTCCACGTGCGGGAACACGGAGACAGACTTCACCGGGAATCGAACCTCGATCGCCTTCGTGAGGAGGTAACACTGTAGTCCCTGCGTAAACTGTTTAAGACCATGCTCCATGTAGCTACTGTTTTTACTATAGTAAATTTATAACCTCAAACGAGAGCAGATATCAAAAATGTTTTTGTCGGTTTGGTTTAAAACGTTTTTCGCCACGTTGAACAATTTTTTATCAAGACAGTAGATGCTACAGTTTTAGCTAATACGCAACTAACAATTTTTTTTAATTTATTAGTCGAAACCATATAATTAAAAATGATGGTTTATCGCGGGAAAACTTGACTGTTTGCTTAATTTCAACACATGTTCATCTTACCAGAAGATTACTGGCTTTAGCTTGTTCGCGTAGCTGTTGCCCAATTTGACTGAGCCGACAATAATCCCACTATTGTAATATTTGATGCCTGTTATTGGTCTGCAGACAGCTACGTTGTGTCAGACGTATATCACCGAATCATACATGTAGCAAGTAACTACAGCGTTTTTAAGAGTATGTTGGCACAAAACATTATCGCGATATACCATCGTCTCTACGTACAATTTATCATCTCGAAAATACTAGGCCTAGCTATCACGGAAAAAAACAATTTAAAACACAACTGCCAAACAGATCCGTGATTTCTGCTCTCGTTTAAGCAATATAATAATACTTATTATAGCAAATATAGTGGAAACAGGGTAGTACGACCTTGACTTTACTGTGAATATTACGTTAGAAGGGCCACGAGTTAGTCTAAACAAATATTTGAGCGCCATTTCTTTCCAACGTCTTTACGTGCATATCAGCAGCTGTGCTTCATGGTTATTAGCAGCGTGTCTTTCTTCAGGCACACCTCTCATTTGACTGTGCCAATCATAATGAGGTCATATGACACCACACGTCTGTGAATTGCCAGTTGAACCCAAGACACATGAGAGTTAAAATATACAATAATTTAACACGACGCAGTTGCAGATGTACACATTAGAAATTGTAGCCAACAATACAGAGCTTTCTTCCCCAGAAGATCGTGGGCTTTATGTGTAAGTGTCGTCGCGAAGGTATGCAGGACCACAGTTCCGGGAGACAGTGTAAGGTGCAGGTGACCCGTGCTGGGGTATATTTAGCCGGCTGTGTGGCCTGCAACCCCACCTTGTCCCCTGCCGACCCCCCGCGGCGTGGCAAGCCAGTCTGCTGCAGGAAATAGCCCTCACTTAGCAGACAGGTCGACGACCCTAGCCCTGCAGTACCAGTCACTACGTTGTTGCAACGCAGGGCTGCTTGCCCTCACAACTGTACACTACACTTACGATGAACTCGCCGTGTAAACCAACTGCTAGAGCCACTTGTATGCACATCTGCAGCTAAGCTTCTTGATAGTTGGATAGCATGAATTTGTGCAGAGGCGTCCTTCATTTTGACAGTAATTTTACTGAGACAACACACGTCTGTGATTAGCGGGTAGAATCTCTAGGCGCTGAGAGTTAAAAAAACATTTTATAACTGACCACGAAACAAATCTGCAGATGTGCACGTAAAGTACAGAAACAGACCAGTGCAGACCAATAATACGTAACCCTCCCAATTAGTTATCCTGGAAGATCTACTGACTAACGTTCACAACCTACATACCAGCTGTCGCGCTAACCAGTAGACACACTATCTTGTACAGTTCTCAACAACAGCACTCTTACCAGGCCACAACTCACCTGCCACCGCTGGAGAGAGGGACGTGCGTTACAGATTTACTGCAACGGTATACAATGTAAAAAACTTCCTAAACATAAGCGAAAGGTCTTCATTCGTTCACTGTACAGAATACTTTCGGTACTTCTGCTCGCCATTAGAGCAAATGTTGAGCATAGCTACTTAACGAGCTGTGTACATTGAAAAAAATCAGCGTTATTTCAGTATGGTAAATAAATATGCGCCTGTAAGCTATCAATACCGCCGATTTGTTACTGGCCTAATTAACATTTTCTTTTACAGAATTTTAATGATTTTCTCAATTAGTTGTCAAAAATGCGTGTGTTTTGTACATGTAATTTATATGTGATACGTGGAATATACAACGAGCAGAAGCATGGAAAGTATTCTGTACAGTGTACGAATGAAAAACTTTCACTAATGTTTAGGAAGTTTTTTTACAGTGTCCAACTGCAGTAAAGCCGCAATACACTACCGAATATAGGCTAAGTGAAGGACAACATATATCTATGTGATGCGAAGTAGACAAGAACTGCAAATACGTGTAGGTTCCATTGCCCCTGTCGTCATTACACAGGCAACCAGCACACCATAAATGCTTTGCAGGTATGAATATTGCCCCTGCCGCCATGATAGAGACAATCCACTGTTGAACAGTGCTTTGCAGGTATGCAAATTGTCCCTGCCGCCATTACATAGATTACATAAATTTGAATAACAGCTTAAACAAAAACTTTATTTAAAGAACTAGTGTCTAATATTTATTTTCGTATTGATCAAAATACGAATTTTGCCTGAAGAATAGGATTGACTCCGTAACTTATAAATAAAATTTCCCCTTGAAGCGTTACAAAGTTATAGATAATTTACCTGGTAGGAACACCAATAGAAGCTCTGAGAAGGGCCCAGTACTGACCAACATTATGTATATTTGGAAACATGCAATTACATAGTAGAGATGGGAAAAATGCAAGTTCACAGACCTGTGGACCAGCATCCAAGAATACCCGTGTACTCTAGCATACATCAGCTGCTCATAGTTTTACAGCTGACAGTCATACTACACGAATTGGTTTGCATTCAGATGTTTCTTTATTATTAGCTCAGGACTTTTCAGGATATGTCAAATGAGTCAAGGTCAAGTTACGAAGGTCACACGAACCAACCGTTATTTGTGCTCTAGTACACACCCGATATTAAATGCTAATATTTCAGGTCCAGAGTATTAGTGTGTGAGTATACACGGTTATACTCGGGATAATAAGTAGGGGCAGGAAAAATTCGTGGGTTCACTGCTAGCCTCCAAGAATATATTTCAAATGAAGCATACCGCAACTGTTCATTAGCTGCTCGCTTCCACAGTCAAATGTGCGTGTGTTTAGTTACATGTTTGTTCTAGAGGCATGAGTATTTCAAGTATTAATCTGACAACATCGTAGTCTTCTCAGACCTATACACACACTGGCCAAAGTCAAATATACATTGGCTTCTAACCGTAACACGTGTTACCACCACGACTTGTTTCCTTATTTATCACTGGCTTGCAGTCGTCAAATATGTGTTGAAACAGGTGTCGTCTAATCACAGAAGTAGTGAAGTATACAATATACGAATTCAACCTGACCTACAATCAATACGCGAAATAATCTTGCCTCTAGTTATTGCTTTAGAGACTTACACGAGGTGTCAAATAAGTCAAGGGCCAATCACAAAAGTAGAAACAATGTACGGTTGCTGTAATTCTAGGTGGTGAAAAAAACGCGAATTTTTCAGGTCCACGGCTGTGGTAGTTTTTTCCACTCTTGTGTAAAAAAACTCAATTTTGTTTTAATTTAAAGACTACGTGCAGTTAATAAGATGCACTATTTTATGTGAGCGCGTTTTTCCAAAAGAATTCATCGTTCGTACGCAAGAATATTGTTTTGCTTGATTTTGGCTTATTTTCACAACAAAATTGGTTATACTTTTGAGTGCAATTATATTAAAAGCTATTAGATTTATTGCTATCAAAATATTATGACATTTTAATGTCATATTTGTGACAAAAGAGTGTAGGGGTTCTTGTGTATGAAAATTATGTTGCTTTTGAAAAAGAAAATATTTTCCAAGTCACTGTAAACCTTCCTGTTGGCCTTAACCAAGCTCTGGAAGGAAGCTAGTAATACTTGCTAGTTGTTCTCTGCAAAGTTCAATCGTAAAATGCTTGAAAGAGTTTAATATTTTACAGAAGAGTGCAATATTTGGTCACGTGTAATTATTCCCCGTTGCCGTTCTCCGAGGAGACGATCACTCTCGGCGGGCTGCATACACGGCAGCCGGCAGGTGACAGGCATGCTACCCATCCACCCTACGAGTAGCACGAACCAATGACCTTTCGTATTTTGCACAGCGACCCGCCTGCGCGCGTATCTCCGCACGCAACCCGCCCACTTCTCTGCGCGTTTTGTAATGTCCGCAACGAATCAGAGTTTCCGTGGAACTTCACCTCGAAGGCATTATGAGAGTTTGACTTGAAATATTCGTTGACATATGTGGTAGCAGTAATATGGCTACCCCTACCTAGCTTGAAGCCACTTATTTTAAATGGGAATAAACACAATCGTACCAACAGTGGTGGCGATGGAAGTAGTCACCCGCCTTAAGTAAAACCTTGGTAGGCTCTCCCACCTGTTTTTATCCATATTTCCATTTTTCACTTTTACGTTACGGAATGACATTGGTTTATTTATAGCAGGGCTAACATCAGAGACGAGTGTACACAAACTTTTGAATAATCATTACATTTCAAGCTTTTCCCTATTATTGTACGTGACATTTATAGAATATTATTTTCATAAGTAAAATTTTAAATAAATGTATATTTTTTAAAAATTGAATACCTTATATCTAGAATTTTACAATAAGCTATATTTCAGAGTAAAAATTATGAGCAAATACAGTACTGTTTTTCTGAAATATATATTCTATATTAAAAATTTTAAAGACGTTTTATTGAAGAACGTTTTGTCTGAAACAGTTATCTTTACAAACTCATGATTTTCACGAAAATATTTTAGCACCTCTTTGTTCCAGCACCTTATGTGCACATCTGCAGCTTTTCTTCTCCGTGATCTTTGCTAGCGTGTCTTTGTAAAGAGGCGTCACTTAATATGCTGTGCCAACACTCAAGACACTGAGAGATAAAAGCATCTAATCACTGACCACGAAGCAAAACTGCAGATGTGCACGCAAGACATTGAAACCAAGTGGTGCCAACATCTTCTCGCGTAAATCAGGAGTCCCGAAGTATAGGAAGCGGAAAGCAGGGTCGATGCCGCGACCTTCAGAGCCAGGGGGGAGGACGGAGGAGGAGGGGGTGTACCAAGGACGCTTGGCGTCTGGACGTCCCTCACTGGAGCCAAGTTCAGCAGCTCGAACGTCGAGAGTGAATGAGCCGCATCGATCTGCGCCGTCCTGGCGGCAGTGTGTGAGACTGCGTGCTGGCAATAAGGTCCAGTCTCTCTGCCTAGTAAGGTGGCTGCCCGCCCTAACGTGCACTACTCGTGCGTCCACACACTATGCTGGTACTCTGAATGAAATACAACTACCGCGGGGTCGCGGTGGCCGAGTGGTCAGACTATTCCTCTCCCACCAAGGCGATCCGGGCTCGGTTCTCGGCGGGGTCGGTCCCCGGATTTTCGCAAGTGGGAATCGTGCCGGACGATGCTGTTGGTCGGCGGGTTTTCTCGGGGATCTTCCGCTTCACCCGCCCTTTCATTTCGGTGCTGCTCCACACCCACCTCATTCACCCCTCACCAGCGCTAAAGACCTCGATGTTAAGCACTCTACAACTAACGCAAGAAGGTCGTTTCAAACTCTCTACAATACCGTAAAGTTTTCATTTTACTCATAAATTGAGTCACGAGTTAGTCATGAAAATATTATGGGACCATTTTGTTTTAGTGCCTTACGTGCACATCTGCAGCTGGGTTTCATGGTTATTGGCCGAGTGTCTTTGTTCAGGCACGTCTCTGATTTGACTACGTTAATCATAATAAGGTTACTGTGACGTCATACATCAGTGTTTTGCCAGTAGAACTCCAAAACACGCGAGAGTTCAAACACCCAATCACCGACCACGAAGCAGAACCTCAGAGTGCACGTGAAGCTGTGAAACCAAACAAACATATTTTCGCTCAATAAATTTCTGGCCCTGCTCTTAAAACCGGGCCGAGTGAAATGGAACATCGGGAACACTTTTGACTCACATTCGGGAGAACCCGGGTTTAACTAACGGCTCCGGCTAACGTGAATTGTTTCTTTCTTTGGCTGTTCATTTTCTAGTGTTGAGTCCCTTTATGTAACTATAGGTTGTCTGCAATTCAGCAACGTTAGCTATACTCCATCCATTCTAAGGTTGCAGGTAATTCATGCAAGTGAATAACAATAAAATTTTTGCACAGCATACATTTCTTTCGAAATATTGGGGAAAATATAAGGTAATTGTACTAGGCACACTCACAATGCGAGGAATCAAAATAAAATTGAAATGCTTTGATTTATTTCTTTAGCAATTATTATTTCTGCTGCAACCTTAGACTGGATAGAGTATAGCAGTATCCTATATACGTATAACAAACCCTTACGTTCACTCTAAAAAAAAATTGGTTAATTTGCCACACGTGTGTATAGAAGCGCTAAGAAAGTATGTATGGTAAAATTGTTTCCCAGACATCCATGGTAGCACTCCTAAACTTTTTATATAAAACAGTCAAATATAAACTAAAGTTACCAGACTTGTATTGTAACAAGTGTAACAGTTTGTATATTTACAAGGCGGAAGTATGGTAACTGTCCTATACTGTGTTTAGGTTAATTACTTCTTGAACAACTTAGGAAGATTTTTTTTAGCAGCGTTTGTCATTCTCTTCCAATGCAAAACTCATAAGATTACATTATCATTAGTTAGTGCTTCCCTAAATAAAATAATGAAATAAAATTCTAGAAAATCTGTAGAGTTTTTATCTACCTCTTGTCGTACAAACTATGTTGCTACAACTACTGAAGCATAACTTATTGAGAAACGATAAGAAAAACCTAACGTGGCAGAGCTCAATCGCCAATCGTGTACAACCTTCTAAGGCCGGGTAAACATATGCAGGTCTTTACAAATAGACATTTAGTCAAAAACTGCTCAACGTCTATGAGTAACCTCTGGTTAGGAACGTCATTCAAAGAACTTTACACGAGTGAAAATCAACATCGTGTCCTCCGCTTTATCTTAATTTCTGGAGACCAAAATGGAGACTACTGGTGTTTTCGCGAGCCTATTTAAGTATCAACATAGTGTGCTGGTTCAGAAACTTAAAATATATGTGGGCAGGTAAAACACACCTTGTACTAGGTCTAAAAATGACAAGTTACCAATGAATGTATCGAAAATACATCTCACAGCCTTCCGATAACTCTGAGAAAATAGAGGTGTTGTAGGTGCCGTCTATTTGTTCATGTAGGGACAAGAATAAAGTTTTACTGCCGGTACTGTTTGGAACCTCCCAGTAGAAGGAGTTGTGTCGTAGAAATCTCTAGTAGAAGCCCGTAACCTTCTATTTGGCAGCACTGTTAAGAAGGGTTATTTTAATAGAACTTTTAGCTCTCCAAAAACAAAGGATTTCCTTATTTCGTTTGAATGTCCAACATACCTGAGAATCTGGGAAAACAATTGCCGCTAGGGTGTAGTTGGAACGATTCTTCTCGGCTTGTTTATCACATAGTAGGCCGCCAACTTCTACTAGAGACGACTCTTTCTTTCAGAACAGATTGTTGTAGTAACATTGCCAACTGAACTGGATTGTTGCTTCTATTATAACTAAGAACTCCTGATTTTCGCGAAAATATTTTTGTACAGTTTTGTTTCAATGTCTTACGTGCACAGTCGCAGCTCTGCTTCGTGATCAGTGATTGGTTGTTTTAGCTCTCAGGGTTCTGGGGCTCTAGACGTGAGGTGTCACAGTAGCCTTGTTCTGATTGGAACAGTCAAATAAGTGACGCATTGACACAAAGACACGCGGCCAATGACCACACAAGGTACTGAAACAAATTGAAGACAAAATATTTTCACGAAAATCAGGGGTTCCTAAACATAACACAATGATGATAACTACGACATTGTTTTTCTTATTGTTGGCGGGCAACAATGAACAGTGTTACCAAACGGCATAGAACAGGAAATGAATACGGCATAAACCAAAATATGATATTCTGCATTTAAATGCTGTACATTTTTGTATGTTTAAAGAATGTCAATCTGAACTTGTTTATGTATACCATGATAAAACCATCAATGTACATTGTACCGAAATTTTGATATTCCTGACAACTCTGAATACGAGAAATTACTATTTTTATTTTTAAATCAGTGCTCGCAGTTCATGTTCGGTAGTTTGGTAGCAGTGCGGTCGTGTTCCTTGGGCATGGTCGGCATGCCGCCAGAATCCTTCATCTCGTCGTTGCCATGACGACAACTCGCAGGAGCTGCCCTACCGCACTGCCCTTCTTCGCGAACATCACCCCCCCCCCCTCGACCTGAGGGGCGGAACAGCTCGGGCCCGAATTCAGCGCCGGAGCCCCGCGGGTGAAAGGTCAAAGTTGAAAGGGAAAGTTTATCTTCGGGGGTAGCTGGCGCGGCTGATCGGGCACCCCCCTGACGTTTAGGTTAGGTGTGACCTGACCCCGGGCTGAGAGTCGATGACCTCTGTGTGACCTTGCCGACATGCTGTGTGGACTGTCATGCCTGCCGCTTGTTGCTGTGATGCCACGTGACATTGTGCCACCCCTAACGTGTCTGCATTACGGTTATTTTTAAACTGATATGCCGTGATTAAGAAGTGATCAGTAAAAAAATGTTTAAAACTGGCTGCAATATTTTTGTAATATTTCAAATCTTATAAATCTACACATTTGTTTTTGTAAGTCGCCTATGCCTGTAGTTTTACAAGGTATTGTGCAAACAAAAGAAATGTGGTTTTTATGCTACAAGCTGTTGATAATATCCTATGAAAATTGGCCATGGCCGGTGCTAACAGCAAATAAGCCGCCTGTTCTGAGAACTGATTTGACCCAACATCCAAATGATGGATATACTAAAAAACTTTACAATGAACTTACTTACAATATTGTCTGTGAATAAAAATTAATGTGTATCGTCAGAAACCAAAAAAATTTGAGACTTAATTTTACCTGGCGTTATGTTACGAACGTATATACATTTCTGCTGAAATTATAACTAGACCGTAGTTTACTAGACGCGTCAAGATAACTAGACGTAATCCTCTGTACAACGGCAGTTAATGTACGAGCATGACGATTACGTAAAACTGTGTAGGTCACCGATTTTGTGAAATTTTGCTGTCCCTATTAAGAAGTTACACCTAGTGTCTGCAAATTGTCAATTCATCAATAAAAAAAAAATAATTTTTTTTTCAAAAACATATGTATAAATTTTAAAACAATATATTTTATATATATTGATTTTTCGCGGGGAAGTGTTTAAGTTTGCTAGGTTCGAATGCAGTATTTACGTAGCAGATGTTCTTGTTTAGTTAGACATTCATTTGCTCCCGTTTGAATTGGCCAATGAGAAATGCACCGAATGTTTCTCGTTCAGCTGCGAACACTCAAGTCCGTGCCAAACAGTTCTCGTCCTACCACATAAAGCGTAACATGTTGCGGCCTTTCGGAACATATGTTGGCAAGAAATATTTCTCTGATTTTATACTCTCTACGCGTAATGCTTGAGCGATATTGGACCATAGCTTTCTTAACGTCTGAGGTACAGAAAGGGGAAGACGATAAGTAGAATCTATACTCCATTTCATATATGTTAGGATAAATGTGACAGCAACTTATGGACAATAATTTTGTGTCACTACACAAGACAAACTTGGAAGTACAAATGCTGAAATGGACATCTCAGGTTCATTTTAGAGCTAAAAAATGTCTTGCATTGTGCAACAAATCACAAAACACTCATCGCCTCTAGGTGCGGAGTTCTAAACTGTGTCTAGTGTTTTCATAAAAGTATTATTTAACGGAACTTAAAGCGATGGACCTGATATTTTATTTGTGGAAAGTTTGTGGTAAAGTCCAATGCAGGTTTACATGGTTTTGTTTTACGATGACGGTTGATATTTTTTCAGCTGCAGCAACGTGAAAAAGTAATTTTTAGCACTATTGAGGAGCTTTGTAATTATGTTTTTAATCAGCGGTGGGCATTTTTAAACCATACGAACACAGTTTGAAGTGTGTTTTCTTCTCGTAGACAAATTCATTTGAAACGATTTTAATAGTCATTCATGAAAACATTCTTTTTGTAGCACGCTACAGCACGTCTCACAAGCCAGGTCCACTCACACTTTAAGGACCAGCAAAATTCACGCTTTTATCTTCCGACAGACTAGACTGCACTAAACTGTATAGGCCATTCGGAATAAAGTGAACACTAAAGATTTAACCTTTGAAAAAAATCACTAGCCGTTACTGCATATAAGTCAACATTAACAACAGTTACATTATTGTTTGTATGGTTGGTAGCGAATAACTGCATGTAGTTCCATGAATTTTCTTATTTGAACACAGCATTAGTGAAAAAACATTAATTGCAAACGGCCTCTCTGTATTTAATATACTGAAAAATATTTATTTAAGTTCTTACTGACGTACCTGCTGACTGTTCATTTTTATTTAATTAGCGGCAGCAGAAAGCGACGCAACCGAGTCGATTGTCGTTGGCAGACGCCGCTAACTCTTCGCGCCACAGATGTAGTATAAAATTTCACCGACAGATGGCACCAGAGTTAGGTTTTCGCCGCTTGGAAGCGAATTGCGTCATTCAGTTTGTTTGTCCGTTATGTAATGAATATTGGTTTCTGATAAACACATATAAAGTATTAGAAGTGACTGTTCATGAATATCATTGATAAATTATGTGAAGTCAATAGTAATGTAAGTTGTTATGTTTTATGATCGCCAGCCTGAGTATCTGGAAATAGAAACAGCATTTTTTCCCCTGTTTCACACATTACGAAAATACGTTATTTATTGTTTCTCTTTACGTGCGTCGTCGTCGTTCATTGCAGTATGCTGAACGGAACTTATTTGATATCGATTGATTTTAATTAGATAGAACATAAAATTTCTCAAAAACAGAATCAAACGCAAGGGCGTGGTAAAGGAAAAAATAAAAAAATATTTAATTCATTAACCCGAGTTAATTAAACTATCGAAGTTTTTCTCTTGGAGTGTCAATCCCCTGCTGGTGGGCAACCAGTGGTAGGCTACGGCTGTACTGGTTGCGAACCCTGCAGGCTGCATGGTGTAAAGCACAATTACCATTGACCTTGATTCTTGTTGTAATTATCAAAGTGATAGGAGGAAACGGCAATTTAACTTGCTCAGTTTTTGTGCATTACATTATTACTAGATGTAATGGTAAATCGTGAAAATTTTTCTGCCATTGTAGTTTCCACATTACTGTACCGACATTCGCCTTGTATTACTGGACGACAGTTATGTAGCAGCTGTTCACAAACCTCAATAGCAGCTCACCAGTGCTGTCATTGGCCCAGTTAGACGAGGACACGCCAAACAAATGAAGAAGGTCGGACATGAACACGTAACATAGAAGCCTAGCAAGCAAACTATTTTTCCCGCGATAAATTAATAGTTTATCGCACATTTATTTATTTTTAGATTTAATTGTATGCATCTGACAACAAACTAAAGGAGTAATTTTAATGTTCTCTGTGCTTGCAAATACTGAAAACTATCTTCTAAAAGTAAAGTCGCTGAGCTACTTCAGAATATTTTTGTGACTACGCACACTATTTATTTTCTTGACTAAAACTGTGTTTCTTGGAAATATTTTAGCAAATAAGGCCTGAAAAAAATGCTTATTTCCAGTTTCTTTAAATGAAACCGCCTTTCAGACGTCTCAATAAATAATAATAATACTATAAATGACAAAAAAACAAATGTTAATACAAGAATTTTTAAAATGTGCTGTGCGATGCATCTGAAGAGAAATAAATGCTTGCAATCGAAATGTGAATCCATAAGTGTTTACACACCTTTAATATGAATACATATTTTTCCCTTAAGTATTTGGATTTAAAATAGAGGCAAAATAAATTTAAACAAAATTACTTTGCGAAAGTACGTTTAGAAATATGGAGAAAACCCCTTGTAGGCTAAACGATGGTTACCCTACTACCTATAATATGAGTTTTGCGATTCTGCAGTATACGTACTTGGGTTGTTTTTCCACAGAATTTTTCATTACATTTTCAGCTAAGAGACAGCACAAGTTAAAATGTACGAAAAAATGCTTGTGCTGTCTCTTGTTTTTTATTTGTTGCACACTGTTCACTGTTTATATATTTTCCCATCTATTCTCATATTGGGGATCTGGCTTTCCTTTATGTCTGTCTTTTGTGTTTGGGTGTTATCAAATTTCTTAACTGAATTCAATCATTAGAATTCTTGCTAGGATATATTTTTTAAAAAATCATGGAGTTCCTCTGGGATTGTTTATTTTACATTTTCTGTACTTTTTTTTTGTGTTTTTCTATTTTGTCAACAAAACAAGAGCAATGGCGTATGTCCACAAACCAATAAATTCTATTTGTAAACTCCCATTGCAACACATATTTAAATATCTCAATGACTTTCATATTGTAATAAATTAAATAAACCATTTTTATATGTAGAACTTGTGTTAAAAATACAACTAAGTATACCACACATATTTCTACTGAACAATTTTTCTTACCATTGCGGTAAATTTTAGACGAAAAAAAATTTTTGGCACAATATTTTTTGCAGTGATTTGTATTTAAAAGAAACTTTTCTTTACCGCAGCGAAAATTTGTAATGTAGGACGTGTTTATTTGTTTTTAATTCTGAGCACGATAGTTAGATCCTGGTAGTTTTCGCGAAAATCTTTCTGCAACAACTTGTTTCAGTGCCTTATGTGCACAGCTGCGTCTATATTTTGTATGTCTCTATTTTGCAGTCAACGAGTGCGTGTCCGTAACTCATAGCGTCTTGTATTTCTACCCGTTAATCGGAGACGTGTGGCACTGCGGTAACCTTGTTCTGATTGGACCAATAAGAAATACGTTTCTCCACTATTCACAGACCAACTGGAATTGAGGAAAGTTGTCGGCGAGCAGACTGCACGCTAGTTCACTGACTTGCTCCTAGAGTCTAGAGTGAGGCATGTTGCTCGTGTTATCTCGTCCTTATTGCTTCCGTGCGTCTAGGCTTCGACCGCGCAAATACGAACATCCAGAAGACCATCTTCACAGGACAACCGTTGTCAGAGCGGTGGCTCTCCTACCTCCAGCCATTCAACACGGGGTCTTTTCTCTCGTGCAAGACAAAAGACGGCGTTATTACTGTCACGTCGAGCAGTTCTTAGACTCCCGTCCTTCTCCGAGTATCCGGCTCTGCCCGCGACCTTTGACCTAATGGCAGGCGAGCATCTCGCTGCACCTCTTCCGACAATCTTCGCTCTATTCCGCGTCACTTCACGTGACATTTACAGCTCGCTCGCGCCAGTGGGGGTTGTAAGGAGGGGTGCAGGTAGTGGTGGCCCAGGAATCCACCTTCAACCCCCTTGTGCTGGGGCAAGGGAAGGGGGAAACTTCTTAGGCTGGGAAAAGTTCCTCGTCTCGGCGAGTTCAAGACATGAAGACTCCGCGTGGAATGACTCTCCCTCCACCCTCTCTCAATGTTAATAAAAAAATCCAATATCGAGTGAACTAAGTAGGAGTTGGTGGGCAGATAGCTACCTACGAACGTATAGTTGTAAGACGAGAGGATAACGATGAATGTTGAGAACTTCGCCTAATGAGACTAGCAGCTTTCAACATATACTTTAAACATACCGTATACTGTGATAGGCCATAATATCGTGATAAAACACTTTACGGGCTTCACAATATTGGGAAGGATCTGTACATTTCGTTCACTAGGTTACCAACACAAAGCAGGCTTTGTAGTTTCTACAATAACTGAGCAATATATCACATATAAGATCACAGTTAAAATGTTTAACATATTTACAGTACTGAAGTTCGAAGCTTTAAGAGTGCGTGGTAGATAAATAAACGCTGAAAACATCAACTGATTTCTACGTTTTTTCGAAGCCAAAATGGATAAAATACTCAATGACAATCCTAGATAATGGTATTTGCCAACTTTATGAGTAAATAATTATTCAGCATTACTAATTCGTTACGCGTGATCTCTTGTGCCGCAGTTAATTACACGAGGTTCCGGCGTCAGAGATTGTGCCTCAGAAGTTCGTAACACTGGGAACCATTCTGTTTAAAACGTTGGCTAAAACTATTGTCTAGGATTGGTATGGTCGTAAATTGACTTCAAGAAACCTAAAGTTATAAATTAATGCTTTTAGCGTTTAATTATGTACCACGCCCTCTTAATATCACAAAGTATATATATGTATGTATATACTGTATGTACATCATGGTATAGAAGATACTGGGTTAAAAGTTCTATCTGTTTTTCTGTAGTTGGTTACTTCCTGGCTGCAATCACCACTACTTGGATATGCCACGAGGTGGTCCAAACATACAAGTATCGAACTATTCAAATACCTCGTCTCGCGAGATGCACGTTATGAATGAAAGCCACGGGTGATAGTGCAGCGCTCTTACGTACAAGTTACGAACTAGGACGGCGTTACCACAGCGCATTACAGCAGACAAGTTCCCCAAGCTGCTCCTTAAATAATTCCTCAAACATGTAAAGTTAATTGTATCCATTAACTACTTCTATACCGTGTACTGTATGTAATAAGTTAACGGTGAGCTGGAAACTGTAGACTTCTATCCCAGCGCGCTTCCAGACGATCGATTGCGATACTTGTGTTACGTTAACAACAACAACAACAACAACAACAACAACAACAACAACAACAACAACAACAACAACAACAATAATAATAATAATAATAATAATAATAATTGACGGCTCCTGTCTATAGTTACAGAACATTTTAGCCAATAAGTCAACTTATAATTACAGTCCCGGAAATATCGTGGGTTGAACGACGTGCCGCCATAACTCCACAGTCTTGTGTGCAATATGTCCTCAGCTACTTGTACCATGACTCCTGCTTCAGTGAATGTAGTGCGGGAGTCGTTTAATTTTAATTCAGGCTTCTCAAGTACGAGTTTTATAAACAGTTGTCCAATTAATAGTGTCACGAGTTTTTCGCGAAAATTTCTGCAATATTTTGTTACATTACGTTACGTTCACATCGGCAGCCTTACTTCATGGTTATTGACAGCGTGTCTTTCATTAGACACGTCCCTAACTTGACTGTACCAGTCAGACTAACGTTAATGAGATGCTAAGTCTGTAATTTGCCAGTAGAACAAGAAGAGAAATGACAGTTGAAACAACCAATCACAGACCGTGAAGAAGCGCTGCAGATGCTCACGTAATGCATGAAAACCAAGAGGTGCAAAAACAGCGGCGTCATTTCAGGTTTTTCTAGGGGGAAGCAAGATTTTGTTTTCCGGCGACAGTGACCTTGTTGCATCTTTTTTATTAATTAAGCATGTATAAATTAGATGCTTTAATAATAAAACTTCAGTTTTATGTGCTCAAGTTAGCATTATTTAAATTTAAAAATACAAAAAAATATATTAATACACATAAAATTCTAAATCCAGGAGGGGGGGCATTTGCCCCCCCCCCCTTCCTGGCCCCAAATGACGCCCCTGTGCAAAAATATTTTCGCCACAAAATCGAGGTTGTAAGGATTGCGAATGTAACTTGTGGAGTTCTCCGTATAACTTATCGTCAAATGTATTTGAGGAATGTACGGGTCTCTGGTACTCAGTCTTTACATTCAGGGGTCGTGGTTGGCGTAGAGGCAAGAACACTCGCCTCCACCAAGACGATCCGGGTTCGATTCCCGGCGGAGTTGATCCCCGGGATTATCGCATGTGGGACACGTACTGGACAATGCCATTGGTCGGCGGGTTTTCTCGGGGATCTTCCGTTTCCCTTGTCCCCTCATTCCGGCGCTGCTCCATACTCCCATCATGTCACCTCTCACCAGCGATAAAGACTTAGATGTTAAGTGCTGACCAAAATCTCTTCTATTCTTTCTTTACATTCCCAGCATTTCTCTCAGGAATAAATGTACACATAATTGAAACTAATAGTTGATTTTTTGCTGGTTTAATAAGAATAGATGGGTTTATTGCATACATCTTGTAAAATGTTGATAAATTATAAGGAATGGTGAATGTCCATTAATTAATACATTCACATCAGTAAATCCCATTTCAACAGCAGATGTTTAAAGAAATCATCTTTGCTGAAGTAGTGTCTTTTAAAACTATTTATAAACCTACAATAAGATACAAGTTTACGAGATCTATCAACCAGCAACATTGAAGTGCTATTCTCTCGTGCATCAGAGTCCACTGGTAAAGTCAGGAGAGTTGCCTCCTGCTCTTTGCATACCATGGACCGCGCCCGGGCCCACGTGTTCCAGTCTTCGTCTGTAGCAGAACTCACCTACTGCCTGTTAAGTTCCGACACAAGCCAAGACGGAAGCAGTTGAATGCAACCGACAGATAGGGATACCCCTCTTCCAATCGCGGTGGATGTTAGTGGAAAACATTTCACTATTGAAACGAATACACCTACGGGAACTGCGAAAAAAAACTTAAACTACTCAATGGCACCAAAGATTTGGTCACATGCAGAAGCTGTGTGTGAGGTTGCCATTAGTGAAGCTAAGGGAAATTGTGGTGTATATATTCGAGGGAAGATGAAGAGACCACACAGAGGAGTACCTTGCTGAGGACGAGACCTATCGAACCTCTACGAAAACGTTTCCTCATGTTTCTTAGGCGGAGCAGACCGGACGTTTCATCTCAGGACTTAGCATCGACGTATCATATCATACACCCAAAGGATATCGCAACAATGAATCTGGCAGGGCTTGAAGACTTATGGAAGTTAATAGGTAGACTGGAGCATCAGTGTAGGTGTCCTCCGGACATATTCCAAGGCACAATTTCAACCACCACCACTTCGAATCCAACCCGCGATTGGCTTAGCGCAAGGCTGGGACTTTCACGTCGATCCCTGGAGTGCCTGCAAAATACCCTTCATCTGGGTTTTCACCGGAGCAGGCGCCAGACCATCCAGAGCTCCAGAACCACTTAACTGAACCAACATTGAGATCATCACCGTAGACCGTCACTGTGGCACCCAGTAGAGACATTCACTCTGTAGGGACCCTTAATTTTCTGCTCTAGTTTGTTTCAGTGCCTTACGTGCACATCTGCAGCTCTGCCTCGTGGTCGTTGACAGCATTTCATGTTTGTAGAGAAGTCATTTATTTGACTGTGCCAATTAGAATAACGTTACTGAGACACCACACGTCTGTGATTATCGGGCCCAAGACGCTGAGAGTTAAACAAAACATCCAATCACAGACCACGAGACAGAGCTGAAGGTGTGAACGTTTGACATTGAAACAAAGTAGTGAAAACTCTTCTCGGGGTCCTTAATAAAAATACTATCCACCTAATAATACTAACACGTTTCAGAAACCGTTCAAAAATGTGTATATTACTTACGCTTATTTTGTTTCCATTACCAAGTATTAAAAAGTACAAAATGGTTAAAGAATTAAGCGTGACTTTAAAAATGCTTACCTTACCGAGAACAGCTAATACCCTGTAACATATTTGCAAACATTTTAGGTACCTGCATAGTTTCAAACAGTCGATACAAGTGATAAGTGGAGTCCCTTATATCATGCAGTCTATGAAGAAACACGATTTTCTGTTTATCTCTGTGTTATAACAACCAATGTAGTATAGGTAGGGGCCGGAAAATTTCGCCAATTCAACGACCTGTATGTTAGAATGCACTATCCTATGCATACTCAAGCCTCAACCATTTGTCCACTAGCTGTTACTCACTGTAACAAAAGACAATGAACGAATAGATGGGGCTGGAGTATGAATACGATGGATTCTAGCCTGCAGGTCATTGAATCCACGAAATGTTCCGGCCTCTAAGCATTGGTCAACACTACGTAGGTCACGCCCACTCTACTATACACGTGTCACTGTTTGGATGGTCTTCAGCCAATTGAGTGCCAAGTTGAATGAGTTCCAATCAAATATTTTTTTCTCATGCAACGTGCCACACAGATTTTCCTGCTTCTTTAATTTACAATACGAACTTAAAATTTATATTTACATGGGTATCCGCAGTTTGGTAGTGTTTTCAAGTCCCTACAGACGCTAAAAATTTATCCGATCTAGTTTTGTCGACGCGGGTAGAGTAGTATCAATTCTATCATTGTTAGAACTGCTTTCCAGCACATTCACTGAGTGTTAACATCATTGTATACGAGTGAAATTCATCCCTCATTCAGTTCAAGTCGTGTCAAGTTGAAGTCCTCTCCTGACTGACATAGCTAAATATGGAGTAACAATTATCTCTTGTGAGTTTCCCAGTTTGTTCCTTCCTTTCTTCCAGGAAATACTCTCTGAGAGATGAACGCCACGATATTGCCAAGGAACGTTTTCCAGGAACCCGGATCGCAAACAAGGATCCATCAGACGTATTTCCCGGAAGAGACTTGTAAGGAAGTTGGTAAACAGTTGACTGAAAATATTAACCTCGTCAGTCTCGTAAAACGGAAATTTTAGCATCGCGTGCAGAGTTCAGACAGTAAAGACGGATACACAACCACACTTAACGTACGCACGAACACATGCACGTGCTTTAAGGTCGTGATCTTCCATTTATTTCAAACAATTGCAAATAACTGTAATATATTTTTAACCAAGTGCTTTGAAAAAATTTGAGACTTTGCACAGTCATACAATACACAATTTTTCCAGAGCGTTCTTTTTTTTTAATAATGTACCGTTTGATAGCAAAACATTATTTTGCTTCATTTTGGTGTATTTTTACAACAAAATACGTGATATTTCAAGATCAATAATCTAAAAATCCGTTTGGTGTATTGCAACAGAAAAATTCGTATACAAACGATGATATATAAGTGAAAAAAACTGCCAGAATGAATTTCTGATATATGTATTAATTTCCGTTAAATTAAATATTTTTGAAACCACTGCAAAACTAAAGAGTGAGGCCTTAAATATTAAAGATTGGATTCACAACAATATTTACTATTGACAGCTCGGAAAATGTGGGAATTGTTTATGCCATAACAAAATGTTGGCAATAGATGACTGTACTTATTTTTTTATTTTTCGAAGCGAATTAAATATTTTGTGACCACAAGATAATTGATTTCCTCAATATAAATTAATATTTAATTGAGTTTTACATTTGCACACGCTGCAATCACAGCCACAATTTAGCGTACGTATGAAACACAAAGTTGATCAACTATGTTACGTACGTATGCACGCGAGGATGTAGCCTAAATGCCAGCATGAACTCGCGGTATTTCTGCATTTACACGAACGTACGCGCATACGCTATGTAGTGGTTGTGAATCCAGCTTAAGTGTGAGAAAAGTATTGCTGTGAAAAGTATAATTGAGTCGAAGTTCGGACGTAGCCATGTTCGATTGCCAGTGCTCTCCGACTGTTCTTGCAACAATATAAACTGTATAAGGAAATATCAGTTGTGTAGAAAGTACGATACGTTCTTTGCAAGAGCAAAATGGCGCGTGTCGGAGCATTAAGTGCGTTGGACCTGTAACATTTCATTTTTTTAAATATCCATGCCAAACACTGTTCAACTTTTACACAACAGATAACATGTCATTTCCCCAAATAAAAAAAAAAACTACGTCCCGTAGCTTTTGAATAATCACTCATCGAAGTCTCAAAACGGCCATTGCAGTGTAGCAAAAATAAAAAAAAGTAATTAACTAATGATTTCAAAATTGCAGGAATTGAAAGTCAGTGTATCAATGAATTTTATGACTTGTTTGACAAAAGTTAGTTTTGAAAATTTCAGTAGTAGTGTAATGTTAAAGTTATGCAAAAATTTACTCCTAAATTAAAAAAAAGAATACAAACCTTTATACTTTTGTATTTACAAAAGTGTCTTGAAGTAGCTCATATAATTTAGTATCAATACCAATTATCTTATTTCTGCAAGTTGATTACTTTGTTTTATTTTGGCTACCCCGCAACATACATTTTTGACTTTGATAGTTGATTATGCTTAAACTATGGGACACCTTTTTTTATTTGGGGAAATTACATGGTATCCGATGTGAAACAGTGTTTGGCACAAATATAAAATAATGCATTTTTACGGGTCCAACACCCTTAAAATAGGTAGCGTTAGATAACTCTTCCCTGCCAGCGTTTGCAAGGCAACGTGTTGCTGAGAGTTCAGTTTATTCTATTGATGAACCTTCTTAACGTGTAAGTTTGAATATCTATACTTATAAGAACAAACATATCTTAACAGTTTAAAAATTCGACAATGTTATCAGAAGAATGACTTTTCGGTCTTTCACCAAAATGGTTGAAAACTATACTTCTACAGACTTCCTCATGTAGAGAGAACACAAACTTATATATATATATATATATATATATATATATATATATATATATATATATATATATATATATATATATACACACACACACAAATACACATACATATATTTCCGTTGGAACTTAGTCTATACTTTATACTAATAAAATTAAGAAAAAGAAACATTGAAAATGTACTGTTACGCATTTAGAGCGGATTGCGGATAGAGGTGATTCTGCATTACGTGCGTAGGTCAGCGGCGCGCTTAGCATTCTCTCTCTCTCTCTCTCTCTCTCTATATATATATATATATATATATATATATATATATATATATATATATATCTGAGTGGCGCAGTGGCTAGAGAACTCGCCTCCCACGAAGACGATCCGGGTCAGATTACCGGCGTGGTCGGTACACTTGGGAATCGTTCCGGACGATGCCGCTAGTTGGCGGGTTTTCTCGGTGGTCTCCGGTATTCCCCGCCACTCTCATTTTGGTGCCGCTCCATTCTCACATCATGTCTCCCCTCACAAGCGCTAAAGACTTCGATGAAGAGTGCTGACTAATACTCTTCACTTCACTTCTCTCTCTCTCCCACATACACACAAACGCAGCTTATTTAAGGAGCCATCTTAAAGTGGAACATCCATTGACACCTTATGTTCCACCACAATTTTCTTAGGCCAAATGTTTTGTATTTATTTTTGTAAATTTGTCCACAGTAAAGAGTAGTATATGACACGATGGGAAGTTAAAAAGTGACAGTGAAGAATTTGTTATATTAAAGAAATTGTTACACTGACTTGACTTGTAAAACTGCAGAGGTTAGGTTGAAAAAATGTCCTTTCCTGTATCCCACAAGCCAAGCCAATGAAAATATTCCGTAAACGTTATTTAACATATTCTATAAGTTACATTTGTCGCAGTTATAAAAATAAGTAAGAAATAAAAGTTATAACAAAAATTTAATGAAATAAAAGTTATAACAAAAATTTAATGATTTTAAGATTGCAGATGGTCATACTTCTTTGCGATGCAGATGTCTGTCAAAGATAAGTACGTAATATAATAAACATAAATAAGCAGAGCATGCTTTGGTCAACAGGATACATACACAACACAAAATTCTATAAATGTAATCGGGTTAAATGAAACAAATATATTTTGTCTGTTCTATTTGGCACAAATCCATTTAGAGAATTTTATGTTGTTATGCAAGTTCTGTGACAATTATCATTAAAGCATTATGAAAGTATATTCAACGATGATCTGTTAACGTCCGGAAAGTCCCCCTAAATTAAATTGTACAAAAAACAAAACATTAACACTAAAAATTAAAAATATCACTACGTAGTTGTCATGCGTTTGAGGAGGCACGTACCAGCAACGATCCTTCAAATATTAACGCACAGTTTGGGCGTGGCTGCTGATGTGTGACAACCAACAAGGACCCAGTTTCGATATGCGTTTCATAATATGTTCAATGATTCAAAAATACATTGTAAATACAGAGAAACAAATACTCAGTTATACCATTCAAATATGTCACTTTTGGGTAACAAAGAAAGGATAACAAAGTAAATTAATTACAGCAACAAAAACCATTTAATCGGCACTGTACAAAAATATTTGGTTGAGCCAGACAGAATTTGTTTCGACTCAGCCAAACATTTCTCGCATTGTACAGCGAAGCTCAACCGTCAGTTTTATAAACGCCTAGTTCACAAAAACACGTGCTACTTAAACACTTCAGCTCTTCGCCGTTAATATTTCATTTTGCCGTCGAAACGTTCGGTGTGTTGTTGCTCAAGCAAACACTCGAAAGAGTGCCAAATATGGAAGAGTTGCTGCGGGTCGACACCCACACGTCCACTCATCCCTCACAAATTAGTTTCCGCCCACGCTGCACTGCATTTCCTGTTTTCGAACGCAAATTCCATGCTGAAGGTACAAATCATGTATCACAGGGTTGTTTTATCGGAACAGACTTTAGTACGGCATGACGAAGTCAATATCATAAATGGAATCAGTGGATAATATTTTCGATAGTTGTTCGACATGTTACCTTTAAAATTGTATTGTCTTAAGAAATCTTAAGTAGAATAATTTTTGTTTGAAAATATTACCTTTAAAATTGACTCATTGGAAATAGTTTTTGTTAACATTTTTTTTTTAATTTTTCGATTTTAACAGTGCGTCTGAAATATGGGTAGGTAGAGTCCTTAACGCACGGAAATAAATACTTTGTGGCAGCTACAATATATTTCGTGGGTGTTCACCCTGCAAAATTTATTTTGTGTGTCGCCACTGAAATTTTGTGGTCAGCATTAATTTATTTTGTAGCTACTACAAAATAATTTTGCAGGGAAGACTACCTACAAAATTTTTCTTTCAGTGTGCAGAGGTATAGGGGATGATAATGAGGTAAGTATGGTGCAATGGCAGATCGCAAGGGTGAAATACATTAGAGTGCAGAAATAATTTGACGTCGAACGGCAATGTCAGCGATGTTTGCCACATGCGAATATTTGGGATCGCTCCCATTAGGAATCGAGACTGGATTATGGTGATAGGAGGCGAGTTTGTTGACCAGTACTCTACCGCGAAGTCAGAAGCCAGTGATATCAAATGTTATACACTCAATAGATTTTTTTTGACATATGCCATTGCGAGAGCATGGTGCCGTGTTACATAAAAACCCACGGTAAAAAATTCAGCAATGGTTTTTGTCTACAAAAATTTATACACGATCAGTCTTCTGAAGTTTCTACATATGCCTGAAGGCGAGAACAAATCTCAGTCCCATGAATGTCGCAACTGTTGTCTTTGAAAGGATCATGCTACTTTTTGTCTGTTTTTTATTTGTTGTGTCGTCTGTGCTCACAGTCATTCGTGTCTTTTGTCTTTTGTGCTGTAATCGTTGTTCTCTTTCCATTTTGTCGCCATTTTATACACCATATTTTGTTTTGTCATACAACGGCAATATTCCATTCCGGAATTAATTTGTGTTGTTATTGTTATATTTTTCAATTTGGTTTTCGAGTCGTCTTTTGTGATGATACATTCCTTTCCGGAACTGTATGTTATATTATGTTGTTTGAAACCGCTAATATAGGTTTATTTGTTTTTCTGTTTGTTTAATTGTGTTTTTTTACAACACTGCAACATTTTCTTGCAATTGCGAATGTCAAAAAAAACTGTTCAGTTTATGAAACCCATTGTAGTAACCTTCACAGGTCAGGAAATAAAAGGTTACTCCCAAATGCGTACAAGTCAAATAAGTATACCTGTTTCTAAAAAATTTTGCGAAATAGGAAACCTCACATTCCCCTCAATCAAAATTTCGCAAAGAACGTCCAACACAAAGCAGTGCGTATTTCATCCTTAACAATTTGTTTGGTTTGTGCAGGGCATGTATGTTCAACTCTGATACCGTTGTATACGCTACTTCAGTGTGCACACGTTTGAAGGATAGTTACAAACTAAAGCAGTATTTTGTATATACTCCATTGCAGCAAAGGTGTATTACAAGAAACCAGAGAATACACACAAACAAACAGACACATAAACAACCAAAAGGATTTATTTTGCAAATGGCAAATATACGTAGGAAGGATAACGTTTTCGCGAATTTATTTGCTCAATAGTCTGTCCTTAGTTATTGATCTGCCATTCCACCAATAAAAGCGAAATTATATATTAATTCATCGTGATAATTGAATGATTTTTGCAATGCGGTTGTATTATAAACAAATGTGTTTCGCTGGAAATAAACCAGTGCTAGCAAGTTTTCGCACAGTCGCTGTGAACTAAAAATCGTCTGTGTTATATGCGTTGTGTTGTCTACAAATATTTATGTCGCTGTGTTCATTAGTGTTGTGCTCGTTGTATTTGTTCATCATTGTCGATACTGTCATGCTCCTTGTTAGGTCCTTGTCAGTTTTGACTTTTCTTGTATTTTTGACTAATGTACACCGACAATATTCTTAGTTCAGGATTACTTGTATGTTTGTTGCTACAGTCATTTACAGCTTCCTTAAGGGCGCAGTCTACCGCAATTTTCATCATCATTATTTTATTTTTTATTTCTACCAGATATTATTTTTCTTATTTTAGATATAAAATGTGACTAAATTTGGCTCTTATAATTTTTTTTATTTCTCGTAGTTTTCGCGTAATGGTTTGTTAAAGTATTGTTTTGCATGTTTCCGTTTTAACGACCACACTAAAACCAACTGATATACCAAACTCAAAAAAATCACAGTGGATGAAGACATTGCAGGCTACAATGACATGCTTATAAAATTAAAGAATAAAAATGATTTGTGTTTAAAAAAAATTATTGAATTTTTAAATTTTTTTTTCAGCTTCAGCATTTTTTTAATTGAAATAATTTTTATTCTTTATTTTTATGGGTATGTCATTGTAGCCTGTAATGTCTTTATCCACTGTGATTTTTTTGAGTTTGGCATATCAGTTGGTTTCAGTGTAGTCGTTAAAATGGAAACATGCAAAATATGACTTTAACAAGCCATTACGCGAAAACTATGAGAGATAAAAAAATTCATAAGAGCCAAATTTAGTCACATTTTGTGTCTAAAATAAGAAAAAATATCTGGTAAAAATAAAAAATAAAGAAATGGTGATGAAAATTGCGGTAGCCGCGCCCTTAATGTGTTGCTTGTTTATTTTTTTAATTTTCTCGTGGTTATTCGTAGTACGCAACCGTGGATTTTCTGCGAAACAACAACATTCGCTACAAATGGCGTGCATCCAGCACCATTAGTTTAATTTTCCGTATTTCTCTAGTCTGTACAGAAAATAATATTCCTCTCTATGTAAAGTACTACTCCTCTCCCGTGTGCCAAGAGTCAACAATGCTCTCTCGCTCTCTCTCTCTCTCTCTCTCTCTCTCTCTCTCCCTGTCCGTGTATCTCTCTTTCCCTCTGAAAATTTCCCTCTCTGTGAGACATGAAAATCGGAATTTTTATTCAGCTGGTGACATTGCTGCATTCCTATTCGGAGCACAGGATCCAGAATTGGACCGCACGAGTGAGGGGGAAGGGTGAAGAGGGGAGGGGTGGGACAGAACAATGAATGAACAAGGTGTGGGTGTTTGGTACGCAGTAAGGGAGACACCACAATATCAAAGAAACAGAATGGGTCAATAGAAGACCCAATGACTCGTCAATATTGTCTTACAAGCGCTTGCAGTCGATAGAAAAAAAAGTTAACACGCAACCCTTAAGATGGCGTGGTACATAATTCAACGCTAAAAGCATTAATCTATAACTGTAGGTTTCTTGAAGCCAATTTGCGAAAATTAAACAATAGCACTCCTAGATAATAGTTTTAGCCAACGTTTTAAACGAAATAGTTTCCAGTGTTACGAACTTCTGAGGCACAATCTCTGACGCCGGAACCTCGTGCATTTAACTGCGGCCCAAGAGATAACGCGTAACGAATTAGTAATTCTGGATAAATATTTACTCATAAAGTTAGTAAATACCATTATCTAGGATTGTCATTGAGTACTGTATCCATATTGGCTTCAAAAAAAGCGTAGAAATCAACTGATGTTTTCAGCGTTTATTTATCTACCACGCACTGTTAAGGGGTATGGAAAGGTGAACGACAGGAATACAATCGGTGATAAAATCTGAACTACTCGTCACAATTCGATGGAGTTTCTACCCGAGTAGACATTTTACTAGCGGTCGTCTATTTATACAGCACTAGTAAGTAGTAGGATTTGTTTCCAAGGAAAAACGAAAACAGATTTTTAGAAAAAAATGGAAAACTGTAATTTTTATATATTTTTTAATATGATAATATCCAGGTCCCTATAGTAGTCGAATTTCAAAAATACTCGTGTTTTGATTTGAAAATTATCTTACTCCCCGCAAACCTCTACGGAAGTGTTTTAGTGTGACACCTGATAAATTTTGTAGCTCACAATAAAATAATTTGCAGGCCTAGTGAAGGATGAATATGATCATTACCAATGAAATACTTTCTTCGTGCTGTTCCGTTGACATTCACAGATATAATGAGCCGTAGTAAAATGTGAAAGTCAAGTAACGTTTTCATGATTATCTATGCATGTCATTCTTGACTAATCCTTTCTTTCGTAGTGTCTTTACAGATTCCTTTGAATAAAAAAAAAGTAATTATGGTGTGAACTGTTCATTATGTGCAAATACCGCATATACCGTATGTTGGAATCCAGCATCCATTAAAAACGTCTCACACATCTCACATACGCTATTTGCCGAGATGACAATGTAGCATTACCCAATTGTATTGATAAGAACACACGTTTTCCATTGGCTGATATTTGTCCGAGCATTACACAGAAATAAGAACCGTGGCAGACATGCATTCAATGCAGCAGTTAAAATTTAATATTAATTTGTGTACGAAAGGAAATATTTTTTTATATTTTGCACATTTAATTGATTACATTTGAACCATACAATAAAATCATCGAACGTTCCAGTAGCATACGATGTACTTGCAAGGCGAATTCGGCATGTCTCTAGTTATCGTAGATATTTATGGAAATTCATCATTGGCTATTTTTATAGCAAATGAATAAAAGTTCGTGAAGTGGTAAAACAGCCATTCGAAGTCGACTACGTAAAAAATTACGTAGAATATTTTGTTACCTTCTTGATAAATCGTAATTTTATAAATGGGATTCTGGTAGCTGGACAACTAGTAGCTTCATGTAAAATACAGTCTATACAAATAATACAGCACACTAGTATGACAGCCAGTTTGTAGAACTTGCAGTAAGGTGAGGTACGGACTGACGGAAAACATCACTCTGCAAGTGTCACTTGAGGCCACTCTGTACAAATGTCACCACGTGCCAGTGTCATTTCACACACTGTCACCCCACGCAAGAGTAACTCACCGCAAATGTCACCTCCTCGCGCGACTGCCACTCTCTGCAGTGTTTTCTAGGCGACACTCACAGAACCACTGCTTTCTGCTGATGCAGACATTTGTTTCAATGCAATCTGCAGCTCTACTGTGTGATAACTCTCAGCGTCTAGGTATTCCACCCGCCAATCACAGACGTGTGGTGTCCCAGTAATATTATTCTGATTGGCACAGACAAATGAGTGACGACTCTTCACACATTCATGCTATCCAATAAACATGAAGCACAGCTGCAGATGTGTACATAAGACACTGAAACAAGTTGGTGAAAAATTATATTCGTAAAAAAAAATCAGTGTATCTGGGTATAGCACAGATGGAGTGGGAACGTAACAAGATGAACGTGACAGTTCAACGCATTATGTCTCGCCGGGAGGGTGACGGTGCGGCGGGGAGTCGAACCCTAACCCCTGACAAGCTGACATGACTCGAGAACGGCAGGAGGAGGTGGGAAGGGGATGTGAGGGAAGGGGAGGGGCTGGTTCTAGGACCTGGGTCATTCTAACCTCGGTTACACTCTCACTCCACGGCCGTTATCGACCGGTGGAGGACGTTGCTGTGACGTCACGTTGCCATGGAACCTGTTGCCCCGCGTCGTTTTGACGTCACCCACACCACCTCCCCCTCCCCTACACCTCAGAGGGGCGAGGTACCGGTCCATTCATATTAGATTTTCCAGTCATGCCGGCGGAGGTAAAACTGGGGTTGAGGTAGGGGCTGCCTCTGCTGACGCAAATCACCTTCAAATATTTTTATTTTTTCTCCCTACGACTAATATTTTTTCTCCACCTGGAGTACGCTTCCAAAGCACCTTCTCACAACCCGGAAATGAGGGGAGGGGGGGGGGGAAGGAGAAGACACTGGAGACGGGAAACATCCGATTTTTTCCTTTACATAGTAGTACCTCGTTACGAAATCGTATTTACGTCCGAAAGCGTCCCATTCTTAGACTTGTCCACGGCGCAGCTCGTAAAGCTTGTGACGTATACAGAAGCTCGGGAAATATATTTTCAATGCTCGCCGTATTCGTAGCACTCTTAAAACTCTTCCTTTGTCACAACACAAATTTCCTTTGTATATGAACTACTGCAATGTAGTTTGACCGCAAAGAAAAGATCTGTTTAAAGTGCTAAGTAAAAACGTTATTTTATTTTCTTTAAAGAAATTTTACTAGACATAAAGCGTGTGTTAAAAAAATCTACGACTAACCCTATCAAATAGATGACATTAAACTATTTTAATAGTAATACAATTTTTTGCACTTCTTGACACTTAAAAAAAAAAAAAAAAACTATGCGACTGAGCTATTTTGCAGCTGATACAATTTAAACATAATTGGCGTAGTGGCAATACAAGTCTTTTTAGAGCAAGTGGGCTTTAAACTTTATGTAATCCTTCAGGGATTACGGTGGAGCATCATCTGGGTTACAACAATATTATCATTTCCTTGATTTCTAAGGAGTTTACATACTAGTTTCACTGTCTCGCTTTATTTATCTAGTAAAATTTTTACATTTCTCTGTCTTCTGTTTTTTTTTTCAAGCCAAATTATTGAATGAAATTTATTGATCTTCTATACTACCAAGTAGAATTCTGCGTCCTTTCACACATTAATGCAAATGTACTTTTTAAATTAATTCTGAAAGAAATTGTTAGTTAAATACAAGATGGCTTCAGTATTATACTCTTAAGGTAGCTGCCTGGATTGATGTATTAATCAAGACTTGTAAAATTAACGTTATTATGTGGCAACAGGCCAGACTTCAGTGTCCTGTACAGACAAGGACACATACTGAGTGTTGCCATTGTCCACGAGCCTCTATGTTGCATGTTGTTCTTGAAACATATGTGGTGGATGTACAGGAGGTTGGCCGCTCTACCGTGTGTCTTTTAATTATTGGTCAGAAGCATTCTCTGCGGCAGCTCGCGACATTGTAGACCAACTGAAGACTTTGAACTAGCCTACAGTTGTTTGGAGTCTACTCGGCTAGCAGTAAATAACGCGGATATCGCACGCCTAGAACTGCGCATGTTCGTGGTCTAAAAGTACGGAAGTGTTAGGGGTGACCTAGACACGTACATAGTGTTCACCCAGTTACGTACAACGTCAGTTAAATATGACAGCTACTTGTGAGAAATAATTGTTAATATATTATTATTTTGTGAGATGAGGCACAATGAAAGAGAAATTTTACAGTACAAATGATGAAATGGACATTCCAGGTTCACGTCAGGAGTAAAAGGATCTTACATTCTGACAAACATAAATATATTAGAAATTACTGTCCATACAGTAAGTATCTGTCAAATTTTAGTGAAGTTATACAAAACCTCTGCGCCATCTCAGCCTCTAGGCGCAAGCCTCTGACCTGGCGTGCAACCTTCCTGCCGCAGATAAGACACTATGTGACCCAATAATGTTATGTGATAATATTAATGATGTGCGTAAGCTGTGCTTCTTTATTTTTTTTGAGATTCCGCATTATAATGGACATACCTCAATGCCCATTATAGAACGCCAGAAAATAATTATAAAATATTACTGGCGTAACTGAGGTGGTAAACTCTCGTGTAACGTTGCTTCAATGCTATTTCTACTGGAGACACTGATGTAAAGCGAAAATAATTTTGTACAAATTTGTTCCAATGTCATGTCAGCATCTGCACTTCTACTTCGTGATCAATGATTGGATGTTTTTAAATCTCAGAGTCTAGAGATTCTACTCGCAAATCACAGACGTGTGATTTCTCAGTAGAAATATTCTGGTTGGCACGGTCTAATGAGCTACATATCTGCACAAATTCATACTAGCCAATAACCATGAAGCAGAGAAGCAAATATGTACGTAAGTCATCGAAACAAACGGTGCACATTAATGTTGCCTCAAGTCAGTGGCTCTAGGAATTTCAACGCAGACATCACTCACACATCGTCAACAGTTTTCGCAGTATTGTTGTTTACTGAAACCTTGTACAGCGCAGTGATGGCCTGGCTACAACTCTTTTTGTACAACTTGTATAATGTCTCACTAGAAATGCAGGCGAAACTAGAACATCTTCGTTACTAGTATACAGTATCGTGTACATGTTGAATAGAATGTCTTACTCTTGTACAGGGAAGGTTCCGTGTACAGCGTTGTCAAAATTCTCCTCTGTAACGATTTATTCGCAAATCTTGCTTTACTTTAGAAATATGAACTAGAGCTAAACAACCGAAAATTAACCATGCAGCACTATGGTTGTGATGACGAAGCATAACTATAGAATTGATACAATATTACAAAGCGTTATAGGCTCAGAAGTGACAGAGCTATAAGGGCGACCTTGAAACGCGCCAAACACTGAACTAGTGTGCTAGATTCCTGCCGATCCACTTTTACTATTGGACACTAAGCGCTGACAATATCATTTTACTGATGGGAAGTCTGTAGCAAAGTACAGTGCAGGTCAATATCTGAGTTTCACATAACGCACCCCCAATACAATACCAACATAAAATCAACAATCTTGAGTTATATATGAGGTGAAATAGATGATAGTTTTCTGTATCTAATGCAATATTTACATAACCAAGAAAATCATTCCAAATATTTTTAAAAAAAGTTTTGTTCTTAGCATCATTGCCAAGTAAGAGTGATAATTGGTGCAAGACTAACATTTATATTATTTATGTTGTATGCGAATAAAGAACATAAATTGTGTTTCAATTCAACAGCAATATATTTAGTGTTGTGTTTATATTACACTGTAGTATTCTAAATAACAAAGGCATGTATATATGTACAACTGCAGTTATCTAAAAATGAAATATTTTGAGTTATGACGGTATTGCATTGGGGGTGCAGTCTTAAAATGCCATTTTTAGGTATGTTGGAGGGCTTATAAACAGTTTTTATAATTAGTATGGTGTCTTAGTAATGACATGACGTTCTAGTCCGATGTGTGTTTTATTTTCAAATTTTGGCACAAAGGGTACATGCGGAAGTGTTTTGTTTAAAAAAACGTGTTTCCCTGTGCATTATGACGCACTTGTAGCGTGTGGCAGGCGGCGACATTAAGGTGGCTGCCTAACCAGGTGGCCGAGCGGAGTGCATAGCTCCGGTTGTTGTAAGTTATTAGAAAACTGCTCACCGCACACGAGTGATGTCTGCTTACCAATAGCATTAAAGAATGTACGCGTCTGTATACCTTATTTCAAGTCTACCACTACTCATTTAAGCATATTTCCTAGTCGTCGGAAATGGTAGTTTTTCGGTTTTTTTTTTTTTTTTTTTTTTTTTTTTTTTTTTTTTTTTTTTTTTTTTTTTTTTTTT